>JAEANM010004616.1:0-20559 GCA_017656035.1 Myanophis thanlyinensis
AGAATTCCTGAGCCAGCCACGCTGGCTCAGGAATTCTGGGAGTTGAAGTCCACGACTCATGAAGGAGCTGTAATTGCCCATCCCTGAGCTAGAATCACAAGAAAAGCAGCATAGAGTGTGAGTCTTCCCATACCCTGGAATTAGGGAATGCTTTCCAGGTGAAGCATCCCCTGGAAAGTAAAATAATGGCAGCAGGAACTATCAAGTTGCTGCCCTAGAAGAAATTGGAACAGGAGTGAAGACCCAAGGAGCTCCTGGGAATGGAGGTTTGGGTCCTGTTATTTATCATCCTGAGGGCCTCAGAAATCCACTACACAGATTGGGCCTAATATGCTAATTTGAATGATTAACATGGGGGAAATTTTCAAAAAATGCTCTAATTCAAAATTTTCTAGGCAAGCCATTGCACTTTTTAGATTGAAAAAATAACCACACTAGTCAAAAATGGCAGAGAGGGCCTACCTAAATGATGGGGGAGGAGGTTTATTTTATTTTGTCAGCGTATGCGATCATTATAAAAACTCAATGTTTTTATTCAAACACTGCTTTTCAGTGTTTGGGTGAAACAAAGAACCTTTTTTCTTAAAGAGACCTGGATCCTGCTCAAGCACCTCAGTGGTCTGTGAGAGTCAGAAAAGCTGATAATCCACAGTGTTTACTGAGTAAGCATTCTCAAGCTTTATCCTTTGCCTTTTTTTTCTTTCAAATTACTGGTAGTCCTTGACTTACAACAGTTCATTTAATGACTGTTCAAAGTTACAACAGCATTGAAAAAACTGACTTATGACCATTTTTCACACTTACAGCTGTTGCAGCACCCCATGATCATGTGATCAAAATTCAGACACTTGGAAATGCTCATATTTATGATAGTGGCAGTGTCCTGAGGTCTCATGTGATGCCCTTTTGCAACCTTCTGTTAAGCAAAGTCAATGGGGAAGCAAGATTCATTTAACAACCAGATTACTAACTTAATAGCTGCAGTGATTCACTTAATTGTGGCAAGAAAGGTTTTAAGATGGGGCAAAACTCACTTAACAACTGTCTCACTTAGCAATGGTCATTTTAGACTCCATTGTCGTAAGTAGAGGACTACCTGTATTATAGCAAAATATGAAGCTGATATAGCACTATGATACTGAAAAGTTCATGTAGGTTTTATGATAAAGAATGTAGCAACAACAATCTTATATTTCTACGTCTTTCTTAATAGTTAAAATATGCTTCTATTTCAGAAAAAATAGCACTGGAATGTTTTGAAAATTTTGATTTTTAAAAAACTTAACAATTCATAAAATTTGCCATACTTAAATATTCATAGGTGGGTTTCAACTTCTAATTAATATAAATTATATTAATTATTAATGGCACATGTCTGATCTAGAAAGCTGCCTAAACTTCAAAGAAGGCGATTTGTATCTTAATTTTAAATCTAAGTGAGTCTGAATATACTTTGTTTTAGGGCTTAAAATAGCATACTGTTGATTATTCGCCCAACATTGGCCAGTTACATATTTTCCAATTAAAATGTGGGATTTGTTGACAGAAAAGACAAATAACTTGTATTCAGATTTATATAGTTAGCTATAGTTAATTTTGAAATCCTAATTCTTAATGGTTTTGGCACAATGTTTTTATGTTTATGCTAGCATCTTAAATCCTAATTATTCTTATAATATGAAATTTAAAGTCCACCAATTAGACCGATGTTTTAATTTTTGTATTAAATGTAAATTGCCAATTATAGGTCTGATAGAAGGGAATACTTTTCCTACTAAATTCCAATATTATTCATATGCCTTTGTTGGAAAACCCTAAAGTATCTGCACGACTATTTCTTCTTGCAGGTGATTTTGTTACTGAGTTTTTTAAATTATGTCGGCGGAAAGAATCAACTGATGAGATTCTTGGAAGATCAGCATTTGAAGAAGAAGGGAAAGGTAAAATTCATAGTTTTTGAAAGGTTGGGACGCTTGGATTTGTGAAAACATTTAGGTAATATTTGATAAAACAATGAGTAACAATTTATGTGAACTATTGGATAAAATACATGCCAGGTTTTTTTTTTTAAATCCTTTTGCACAGTACATGTGGTCTTGACTTAGAAGCACTCATTTTATGACATTTGAACTTATGATCACATTGAATGAGCAGAACTTAAAACTGGTCTTTATAATAATATTGGTTAGTGTCCTGACACCTGCCTTGGAGTTACAGTGTTGCAATATTCAGTGGTCATGTGATTGCCAGTTTCCTACAAGCAGAGTCAGTGGAGAAGCCAGCAGGAAATCACTAATAGCGACCATGTGACATTCTCGTTTAATGGTCTTCAGTGATTTATTTAATGTTGCAGTTCACAACTATATCACTTAGCAATGGTCCTGGTTACTATTGTTAAATGAGGACTACCTATAATTTTGTTTGCTAAAAATGATCTGTAAGGCAAGACAGGGAAAGATACTAAGGAAATCAGATTACAAGTTAATAATTTGGATCACTGATTTTTTTTTTTGCCAAATCTTGATATTTTGTAGATGCTGATATAAGCCATGCTTTGTCCAAGCTCACAGAACCAGCACCAGTCCCAATCCATAAACTGTCAGTGACAAATATGGTTCACACTGCAAAGAAAAAAATTCGTAAGCACAGAGGCATAGATGAATCTCCTTTCAATAATGAAGTCCTGAATACTGTTCTCATGGTAAGTTACATTTTATGATGCGTTATAAATTGTCTTAGCCAAGAGTGGTTTGGTGACTTTCATTAGAATAACAAATCTGATCTTTCTCTGGAAACAGATCTTCTAGCAGTCACACATTGAAAATGGATTGCTGCTAAATGTCTGGCATTGTCACAAAAAAGCATTTAGAAGGCTCAATTAAAAAAACAAACCACCAGTGAGGTTGCTGTCAGGCATTCAACTTTTGAAATCAGATTGATGCTATATTAATCACATTGGCTGATAATCAAAATGTGTTGTTGATAATTTCATAGTAGAAGAAATAATGATTTAGATGTTTAGTAGTCATGTTTCAGGTAATGTAATGATAACATGTATGTGAAAAAATTGAAAACTGAAGCTTATGTATTTTTCTTGTTAGTATTTATTCCCTGATGCTGTTGACAAATCAGCAGATGGATCTGAAGCTAGAACTAATACTTCAGCAGGAAGTATTCCTCCCCCAGATAGTGAAGACTCGGTAAGTTCAAATGCACATGTGAAAAACATGTACCATTTAATTGCTTTTATTCAAATGAAAAGCAAATTTCACAGATTTGATTAGGATGCCTTTTCAAAAGCATATAATGCTTTGTTTTAAAGAAAACTGTGAAAATTAAAAATTCTACAATTTAGAATACAATTTATAATTCTGTGCACGAATTTAATATTGTTTCACAGATTCTTCTCATTTGTCTTTATATGTAGAATCTCTACATCCAATTCAAATCTGCTCCTTCAGACAGTCTGACATACAAACTGGCTCTTTGTCTTTGTATGATCAACTTTTATCATGGTGGAGTCAAAGGGGTTGCACATCTCTGGCAGGAATTTGTCCTGGAAATGCGCTATAGATGGGAGAACAACTTCTTCATCCCAGGGTGAGTTTGAAGCCTATTATTTAGTAATTATTAATAGGAAATCAATAGTTTTCTACACTCTTCAGGGTTAGGTTGAAGAGAGAGTGAAATGTTAACTGCCATCTCAAAAGCCAGTTTCTTTTATTTAACATAAAAGGGGGAAAAGCTTGATACATTTGTGTAATCTAAGTAGATTGCTCAGGAGATTCTAAGCAGCTTAAAATAAATAGATTTGCAATGGAGATTTGGTTGATAAATTATGAAGTAACTTATTTTGTTATTTGCAAAAATATGTTCAAAAGATTGCTAGCCTGCGACATAAATATCTTAATTTAAATTGATGATAGGTTATTTAGGTAGTCCTTGACTTACAACTATTCATTTAGTGACCAAAGTTACAATGGCTCTGAATAAAGTGACATGACCCTTTTTTACATGACCATTGCAGGATCCCTGTGGAAATTCGGACACTTGGCAAGTGGCTTGTATTTACAACCGTTGCAGTGTCCCTGGGATCATGTGATCCCCTTTTGCCACCACTTCACAAGCAAAATCAATGTGGAAGCTAGATTTACTTAACAGTGTTATTAACTTAACAGCTGCTGTGTTTCACTTAACAACTGTGGCAAGAAAGGTCATAAGATGGGACAAAATTCACTTAACAATTGTTAACAATCTTGCTTAGCAGTCAAAATTTGTGGCTCAGTTGTGCTCATAATTGAGGACCACCTGTATATGCTTTTTGTGAAAATGGCAACATCTATATGTTTTGCAATTCAATTCTTTTTCTATTGTTGTAGTAATATCAGTGTCATTACTTTTCAGGTTAACCAGCAGTGCACCTGATCTGAGATGTTGTTTATTACATCAGAAACTCCAGGTAAATCTTACAAATGCACATGCTTTCTTTTATGTAATAATCTTTATTTAAAAAATTGTGATCAGTTTCTATTTAATTGTATCCAGTAAGCCATTCAGAGTTGTACAGATTGGGAACAGCCTATACATTTATGATTAGGATTTATATGAAGTATGCTGTCCTTTGCAATAATAAATTTGAATTCAAACTACCTCCTGGCTTCTGTTACATATGTGAACAAAATATTGTCATTGTGAAAATATCTGTAGCATTGCAAACATTAACAATAGAATTTTCAGTGGGCTTGATGGAAGTTTGATTGCTTTCCAGATGTTAAATTGTTGCATTGAAAGAAAGAAAGCAAGAGATGAGGGGAAAAAAGTGATTAATTTGGAAAAGCAAAAAGACACGGTGGATCGAGACTATTCAAAAGAGAGTGATAAGGAAAAAGGAGAAGTGGGGAGATCTTGGGAATCTTGGAGTGACAGTGAAGAAGAGTTTTTTGAATGCCTGAGTGACACTGAGGAGCTGAAAGGAAATGGACAAGAAGGCGGAAAGAAAGGGATTGCGAAAGAAAGTAGTAAAGAGATGCTAGCGTTGAAGCCAGAAGGCCGTCTGCATCCACATGGCAATATGAAATTGCTTCACCCTGGACAACCTCTCTATGTGCCGGTAACCCAGGTGAGTGAGTAATATTTACAAATATTTCTGTTTCTCTCATATCTCCTAGTTCAGTTCCATTTCAGAGGAAGGGAAAAGGGGCTCCTAGGGTTTTTTAGACATGAATAGTATTTAATAATTATCTGATTTTCTCACATGTAATTTTGATTTGATTTTAAAAAATTATATTCAATATGATTACCATTCAAACTCAACATGGGAGATAAGCTGTACCATTATATGTACAGTAATCATATTACAATGCTTTCTCCTTGAAACAAAATTTTTAAAGGAAAGGGGAAAAAAGAAAGCAAAGCAATAGCAGTCGCCCTTAGACTTATATACTGCTTCACAGTGCTTTACAGCCCCCTCTAAGTGGTTTACAGAGTCAGCATATTGTCCCCAACAATCCAGATCCTCATTTTACCAACCTCAGAAGAATGGAAGGCTGAGTCAATCTTGAGCCGGGTGAGAATCAAACTACCGAACTGGCAGCCGGCAGTCAGCAGAAGTAGCCCGCAGTACTGCATCTTATCTTATAGCAATACTTCTATATCGCCCCCTCTCCCGAAGGACTCGGGGTGGTGTACAGCCATCTAGAAACATAAAATATAACAATTGAAAAACAATTAAAACAGATTAAATCAGTGGCCAATTAAAACCAAATTATAAGAATGTTAAAAACTTAAAACAATTTAAAAATACCGAAACCAATAAAAGCCAATTAAAATCCCCAACCGATGGTATTAGGCCAGACCGGCTTGCTGGAAGAAAAAGGTTTTTAGTGCGCGCCGGAAGGTCCGTAGGTCTGTGATGGTCCGGATCTCCGGGGGCAGTTCGTTCCAAAGGAAGGGTGCCCCCACAGAGAAGGCTCGGACTTTCGATGCTGCCAGACGACACCGTCCTGACAATGGAACCCCAAGGAGGCCTGCCCTGTGGGAACGCACAGGTCAGCGGGAGGCTGACAATGGCAACAGGCGGTCCCATAAGTACCTGGGTCCCAAGCCATGGAGTGCTTTAAAGGTGAGAACCAACATCTTGGTTCCGGAAGGCCACAGGGAGCCAGTGCAGCTCGCGGAGGAGGGGTGTAATATGGGAACTCCGAGGAGCCCCCAGGATCACTCGCACGGCTGCATTCTGCACTAACTGCAGCCTCCGGATGCTCTTCAAGGGGAGCCCCATGTAGAGAGCGTTGCCATAGTCTAGGCGGGAGACAACAAGGGCGGAAGTGACTGTACGAAGAGCGCCCTGATCCAGAAAGGGCCGCAACTGGGAGATCCTTCGGACCTGATAAAAAGTCATGAATTTAGGCATGAACTACATTCTAGTCAATGAGCCACCACAATGTCAACAGCAGTTATATACCCCGGCTTACAACCACAATTGAGCCCAAAATGTCTGTTGCTAAGCAAGACAGTTAAATGAGTTTTGCCTCATTTCTTGCAATAGTAGTTAAGTGAATCACTGCAGTTGTTAAGTGAATAATTAAGTCATTAAGTAAATCTGGTCTCATTTACTTTGCTTGTCTGAAGCCAGCTAGGAAGGTTACCAATGGTGGTCAAATGTGTCCGGGACAGTGCAGCTGTCATAACCTCATGCCAGTTGCCAAGCACCCAAATTTTGATCACCCAACCAGGGGGATGCACTGTCCATGGCCATAAGTCCCTTTTTTTCAGTGCCGTTGTAACTTTGGTTGAAAGTTAAGGAACACATGTATGGGCTTCTTACCTATATAAATTTTACATAACTGTTTCAGTAAAGTATTCCTGTATATCATTTTATATATTACGATTGTCCACTGTCTTTGTATGAAATATTCATAAATTGTGAATAGTATCAGGCCCTCAATTTACTGGATAATTGGAGCCATAAGTATCTTTGCAACGTTGTAAAACTAGTCTCTTAGTGATATAAATGGCAGAGAATCAATTTCCATGTCCAAAAATCAAATTCCAGGAACAAGTATAGAATGGAATGGAATAGAATTTGTTGTAGCTGGTTTCTATGTTGGTGCCTTAACTCACTCTGTCTGTCTATTCCTCCCTCTCTCTCTCTGTACACACACACACACACACACACAGCCATAAGATACAGTTAGCCATAGAATAACTAGTTAATGCTTTTCCCCTCTAGATCTACCACTACCTGCCATCTTGGCTTTTCTTGCTGTCACGAACCTGTCTTAATCTAAGCTGATCCATCACCTTCCTTTGTCTTTTCCTATTTCCTATTATGCAAAAACTTCAACAATTTGTTAAATGACTGAGTTGTATTTGCATTCAGAAAGTATCAGGTTTTGGATTGAAGTTGAATAACAGGTTCTAAGCATGTGGAAGCCACGTTCAATTCTTTTGTTCATTGTTTTTTTTTACCTAATGAGAGTTAAAAAGTCTTAACAGGAATTCCTCTCTCTCTCTCTGTACTTGTTCAGGAACCAGCTCCTATGACAGAAGATTTGTTAGAAGAACAGTCCGAAGTATTGGCCAAGCTGGGAACGTCAGCAGAAGGAGCTCATCTTCGAGCTCGCATGCAAAGTGCTTGCTTGCTGTCAGATATGGAATCTTTCAAAGTAGGCACAGATTGCTAGGGTCATCATGAAATGAATACAGATAGTCCTCAGCTTAGCACTACAATTGAGCCCCAAATTTCTGCTGCTAAGCAAGACTATTGTTAAGTGGGTTTTGCCCCTTTTTAGCACAGTTGTTAAATGAATCTGGCTTCCTCATTGACTATGTCAGAAGATCACAAAAGATGATCATATGACCCTTGGACACTGCAACTGTCATAAATATGAAGCATTTGCCAAGTATCCAAATTTTGATCACGTGACCACAAAATGCTAAAGCGGTCATAAGTGTGAAAATGGGCTCCCCCCCTTTTTTCAGTGCCATTGTAACTTCGAACAGTGATTAAACAAATGGTTGTAAGTTGAGGACTACCTGTACTGTAGCATAAACAAGTCATGCAACATATTTAGCAGGATATTTCCTTTTTTCTATCTTTTTTTTTCATTTTACTCATTAGTTTTTGTTCCACTGCCATCTGCACTAGACATGCTGTAAATGAGAAATGTGGTAGGATCTCTAGCATGTTTGTTATTTGGCTTTTTTGTTCAGGAAAATATTCATTGCCAGTTGTCTGTGTTAATATTAATCAACATTCTCTCACTCTCTTTTTCATAAGCTTGCTCATCCAAATTATGCTTATTCAGATAAAAAATATGTTTATGGATTGGTTGACTGTCTTTTCTATGAATTAAGTATAGTTTAATTGGAAGGAAGCAGAAGCTAAATGCACAGTATTAATGTTAAATCTTACAGCAACTGTCTATTATATTTTAACACTTATTTGTAGTTTACATTCTTTGGCACAGTATAGAAGATTAGAAACACTTGAAGAAAAACTAGATCATAAAATACATTGCAGTTAACAATCCCTCCTTTTCTTTCAAAAATATACAGAAGTAGAAGCTGGATCCTATCATAGATTCCCATTTTACAATCATGTAGATCCTGTTTGGGGCAACTGAACCCTCTATTTATTTTAAAGGACAAAATGGTGATAACATTTATATTTATTCCATGACATTCATGCTATCCTTCCAGTTTGGAATGGATTATAATGTTCCCTCAGTCCCAGCCTTCCCATAAGGTTGAAGGAATTGGGGAATTGCAGTTCATCAACATTTGAAAGGCTGCAAATTGCCCTCTCATAGTGCAGAAAGTAGTTGAGCTTTTAAAGAACCCCAATTTCTGAAATAACATTAAATACCTTACAAACCTAGCAGTGATCAGAATAAGCTTTGCATTAAAAAGTTGGGGTCATTGTAAAAAAAAAATGAAACCCAGATTTGATTCATATTTATTATACAGCCATTTGCAGATTTATAAGCAATAGTCATCTTAGACAACGAGTTGAAAATTACAATGTTAGGAAGGTAGGATGTCATTTTGAAGGTTGCGAGTTCAGGTTTTAAAAGATGAAAGTGCTACTACATAACCATGTTTCTCCAAAAAGAAGCCCGGGTCTTATTTTCTTTTGACCCCCGAAAAAATAGCTAGGCTTTTTTTTGGGAGGATTCTAATTATTGACTCACCTTGTGGTGGTGGCACCGACAATCCCGCCAAGCAGGAGCCCTATGCTGTCCCGCTTCTTCTGGCGCCACTTGCTACCACTCGCGTGCATCGCCCCAGCCTCCATTTTGCCCTCAAATGCCTTCTGGAAAGTCCTCTGTAGCTGATAATAGAATTCCAGGGTAATGCATGCGAGTAGAGGCAACAGCCGCAGAAGAGGACGACTTGCATGCATCGCCCTGGCATCTGTTTCGCCTTCAGATGCCTTCTAGAAAGCCTTCTGCAGCCGATAATAGAGCTCCGGGGTAATGCATGCGAGTAGAGGCAACGGCCGCAGAAAACGACGACTTGTGTGCATTGCCCTGGCATCTGTTTCACCTTCAGATGCCTTCTAGAAAGCCCTCTGTAGCTGATAATAGAACTCCGGGGTAATGCATGCGAGTGGAGCATGGCTGCAGAAAAAGACGACTCACATGCATCTTCCCGGAATCTGTTTCGCCTTCAGATGCCTTCTGGAAAGCCCTTTGTAGCCCAATAATAGAGCTCTGAGGCAATCCTCTTCTGCGGCTGCTTGCCACCACTTGCATGCATCACCCTGGAGCTCTATTATCAGCTGCAGAGGGCTTTCTGAAAGGCATCTGAAGGTGAAATGGAGGCCGGGGTGATGCATGTAAGTGGCAGCAAGCGGCCGCAGAAGAAGCCAAGGCAGGTGTCGGGGTGTGCAAGGCCTGGTAAGTAGGGCAGCTCCACATACACCATCCCCACTCTAGCTTATTTTTTACCTGTGTGCCTCGCCCCACCCCCTGCACTCTGGGATGGGCAGGGTCTTAATTAGGGCTAATTTTGTAGGTGGGGCTTAATTTCATTGCATGTGCTCAAAAACGTGATAGGGTTTCTTTTCAAGGTAGGGCGTCTTTTGGGAGAAACACGGTAATGCCTTTGACTATCCTTTATGCTCTCTTATTTTTCAAAAAAGAATTGTCTGGAAAATCCACATCAGATGCAGCCCTGGATAGCTACTAAATTCAGCCCCACAAGATGATAAAAACATAAAGGAACATTGTTCTTTACGTACATAACTGTATTATGCATTTTATATGCAGCCCAGGACAATTCCTCTTCACTCAAATTTGGACAATATGGCCTATATACAAATAAACACTTTTTTTCCTCCCCCCCCCCCTCCCTTTCTCCTCTTAGGCTGCCAACCCTGGTTGTTGTCTGGAAGATTTTGTGAGATGGTATTCGCCTCGGGATTACATTGAAGAGGAAACTGTGGATGAAGAGGGAGGTGTAGTCATCAAGGGTGAGCTAAGCGCCCGAATGAAGATTCCAAGTAACATGTGGGTTGAAGCATGGGAAACCGCAAAGCCCGTTCCAGCAAGGAGGCAGAGGCGCCTTTTTGATGACACCCGTGAAGCAGAGAAGGTAAAAAAAGAGGCTTAGGGGAGTTCCTGAAACATTTACACTTTAATTCTGGAAGATCTGAAAACTTCTATAGTGCCCATCCTAGTATAGACTGTGGGAAATCTATTAAAGGCACTTTCATTTATTAGCTTGGTTTATTTTTGTTGTAATGTATTTGTATGGAATTTCTGTAGCAATGCTCATAATGGTAACCAACTATGCAGGTCACTTTTAAAGTAAGACTGGAAAATGCATGTTACATTGGGAAATATAACTGTCTAAATCGGCAACCACTTTGTGGAAACATTTAAATAAATTATTCATAGGAACATGAAGTAAGAGAGTAACTTTCAGTTATTTTTGAACTTGAGCCTGTTTTCATTTTAAACGATAAGTACAGTGAATTTTTCTTTCTTGGCTTTTGTCCCAGTCTTTCATCACCTTTTCATCATGCTATGCTATCTTTCAATATTTTTTTAAAAAAATGTTCCTTTCAATAAAATGTTGATAGATTTAGAAGCATCTTCAGATGGTGAGCCCCTCCTCTTTAGAGACTTGAGAGCCTTTTTGATTGAGTGCTTAAGAAATGACATGAGCAACCTTCAGTTTTGAAACCTTGAAGAGAGGGTTGTCAATTTTTCAGCTAGATTATGGCATCTAATTGACTTACTGTGTCTTCAGGTCCTACACTATTTAGCCATTCAGAAGCCAGCTGATCTTGCCAGGCATCTTCTTTCTTGTGTCATCCATGCAGCCGTACTCAAGGTAAAAGAAGAAGGTAAATAACTTTTACAAGCAAGGCTGTATGTATGTTTCAAGTAAAAATAGGGTGCTTTTACAACAGTGTATTTCATGGGCCTTTTCCTTTCCAACAGAATCTCTGGAAGATATTGGGTTAGTAAAGAAGATAATTAAGCAGATAATCAGCCATTCCAGTAAAGTTCTCCGGTTCCCAAATCCAGAAGACAAAAAATTAGAAGTAAGGAATTTCATTTTCCTAATAATGTCCAAGAAAGAATTTTTTAAAATGTAGCTTTTAAATAACTATTTTATGATAATCACGAGAAAAAAAGAGGTTACATGTGAGAGAAGAGAATGAGCGGTCCTGAAAAATTATATTGAACCCATCTCTGATAAAAGCTTGAGCAAAGCTTTGGAATATGTGAGTTATGACAATTAGGGAAAATGGATTTTTTTGTCTTTTTCAAGGAAATCATTGGTCAGATTATGAATGTGGAAGCCACTATTGCTCGGGCAAGGTCTCTAAAAGCAAAATTTGGAATAGAAAAATGTACTAAAGAGGATGAACGCAAAGATCTAGAAAAGTAAGTGACTTGTTGATAAATTTGCATGGATAAAATTCCCTTAGACGGAATTTAATTAATTACAAGAAAGATTTTCAGTCATAGATAAAACAACCTGAAATTTCTTCAGAAAATCAATTGAAAATTTTATATTGAATGTGAATGTCGGGTGAGAACTTTCAGTGTTATTGTTTTTAAAACAATCTGCATAAAATGATTTTTCTTTTGCTGATATATTCCCTCCCACTTTTTCTGTGCTGTCAGATTTGTAAATTCCTTCCTGGAACAACCAGAAGTATCAGTCCTTGGTGCCGGAAGAGGGCCTGCTGGTATTATAATTCACAAACTTTTTGTGAATGCACAAAGGGTAAGATGGATTGCTTAGTTTCTCTAATATACTTATAAAACAATTTGCTCTTTTTGTTACAATACTCGAATGCCAGGTTTTGAAAAATTGCATTTGCATAATACACTTAATGGGTGTATTTTCCAGAGAAATACTGTGCTGTGATAGTCTGTTCTAACTAAAATAATAAGCAAGTTGCATGGATATTTAAAAATTAAGCAACATTAGATCAAATAGACCAGGGTTGAAATATATTTCTGTGTTAAATCTCTAATTAAATAAGCAAATGGTAGAACCTGTTCTTTTCAGGAAGTAGTTTGTATGGGATGTTTACAAAAATTCCAACATTGCTATATTTTAATGTGATATGGCATTAATGCATATTGATTCAAAATATGTGATATTGGAGATACTGTTTTGGGGAATAGCAGAAGAAGATCAAGCTTGCTTTTGGTAATAGTAGTGAGTCTACTACTACTATTAGACTTTTCAAGTCTAATATTTCATCATACTCTATGATGGTAGCCTATAAAATGTATCTGTATTCAGCTCACTGTGTGGTATTGGTTTAGGACCAGGATTGGAACAACTTGATAGATTAGGTAATGGCATCAGGAATGGGGGGAACAGAATTAAAGAGCTACCAAGTTCCTGAAAAATGGAAAAAGTTTGAGGGGAAGTGAAGACTTAAGAAAGTACGAGTGGTCATGACTTACAAGAGAAAAGAAATGATCCTTAATTTAAAATAGTCAAGCTGAGGCTTGTCTATAAAGAGCCATATAAGTAGACTATAACTGGTGCACGACCAGAAGTTGAAATACATACTGCTGTTTGGTGCAGTAAGAAAGTTACCTTCTGCAGCATTTCCCACCCCCTCCCTTAATCAGTACTGGCTTCAATTCTACCATGATGGCATTATTTTCTCTCTGACTTGCAATTTAAGGAACTCAAGGCAACATTTATAATGCTCCCCAGCTATTTGTTTTCTCTACTACTTAATTCAGAAGGTTGTTTTTCTTCTCTCCAACTTTTTGAATTGGGTGGATCTGAGAGTGTGACTAGCCCAGCCTAAGATTCATGAATAGGCAGGGATATTAACTTGGTTCTTCTCATCCCTAGATTAACCACTGCATGTTAGTGGCTTATTTTGGTTTAGATATTACAAATAAATATAGCACCTTTCAGGATTCTTTACTTCTCCTTATCCAAGTTCTTTTCCACCCTTCCAAATCTTTTGATGATGTTATCCAGATACTGCGTCTAATGCTAATAGTTCCTTCTATGGTTATCAAAAATGGATTTTAATCATTTCTGAGGACTTAACAGCGTTGGTTGCTCTGCTGGGTTTACTTGCTAGAACAAAAGAACAAAAGTCGATGTATCACAGAGAACTGTTGTAACCCATTTTACCATGACATCTTGTTTCATTATTAATACAGTGCTAATATTAAAAACCCCAAATAGGTAGCTTCTCATAATTTACCCAGGCATTCCTACAGTAGGGTTAAGCAATACAGTGGGAATCAGTATATGTCAGATGAGTGTGGGTACAGATTGTGGACTGTGCACATGAGGCCACTAGAACTGCTAGAACTTCAAAGACTAATTCATAACCCCCACAATTCATTTAGCACCATCATAATTCAAAGAGTTAACTGACTGAATAGTTATAGATTGAGAACTATGAAACCTGTGACCGTCAGTAACTCTTTGAAATTACTGCCCTGTACCTCTTCCTCACTCCTTGTGTATCTGTCATGCATCCTCCCCATCCTTCACCTTCATTCACCTGACTCATGCTGCACCTCCACACATCTTCCCCATATCTTTTGCACCTCTTGCATAACCCCCCCCCCACAACATTTGCCGTGTTTCTTGCACATCCTCCCAACCCGCATCACACCTCTTGCAGACCCTTCCTAACTCATGTTGCATCTTGTACATCCCCATGAATCCTCCTCAGGCTTCTTGCACACTCCTTATCCTTACCACCTGTCTTGCACCCTCCCCAAGCACTTCTTTGCTTCCTCCTCCAACTCAGCAGCAGCCACTTGCCTGACTACCAGTCTGGGACTTGCAACTTCCTGCTGGTTTTCCCACTTAACTTTGGTTAACAACAGTGGCCAGAACTGGATGGATTGACATTTCACTTTATAGTTGGATTACATAGAGATGGCAATTGCCATTGTAAGTTGAGGACCACTTGTAATGTTCTTTGATAAAACTTATGCACATTGGATTAATACAAAAACATTGATACAATCTCCATGTATTTTAATGCACAAAGGATACGTTGGCATAGGCTGCCTATTTGTCATGTGATTTGATTCATGGAAGTAGAATGCATGTTTATAGGAATTCCCTAGAAGTAAATGTGTAGCTAGAGAGATCAGAAGATCCTGCCTCCATCAATTATTGAACTGGGATAGACACAGGTTATAATTGCTTTGTGGCAAAATCGGATGGACTTGACTATATTGATGCAATTGATTATTTACATTGTACTAGTCCTGCTATGTTTGTTTTAGAACTGTTTTGTGTTCCGACTGTTTATCAGTTTCTGTGCATAGCAACAAATTCAATTGTAAGGCTGCTACCCCGTTCCAAAACCTCTCTTTAAACTTATGTGAGTCATCTCTGACTTGCCTTTCACCATTGATTCTCTTTCTTATCCAGCTGACTGAATCATCTGAGGAGGTAATTAGATTTTTCCCTGTTTCTAGTCATCTGCCTAACTTCATGTAGGTGCTGCATGAGTTTGAAGGCTGTAGCAGCATAGCATACAGCTCAACTACTGCTTATTTGCATAATTAAAGCATTGACATTTTTTTAAGTTATGGGCTTTGACATCATTAGAGTACAAAGGAAATTGTTGAAATGGATGCATCAATTGGGTTTCTAGAATCTTGAGGGATTTTTTTTGTGTATAACCTTCAGCTTATTTTGTTTAATATAACTGTATCCTACATGTCTGCATTTCAAGCACCAAACTGCAATAGCATTAAAATACACATTGTATAAAATGATAGGTTCTCCACTTGGCTTGAATAAAAGTAATTGTAAACTATTTTCCATTTGCTTTGCAGCTATTTTCTATATGGGGCATTTCTTTTTTCAGTTCTTACCTCTTGAATATTGGACAAAAACAACAACTCATTTTCAGAGTAGTATGCTATAGTTGTGTGAAGTAGTTGGACAGTTAATTTGAGCCAAGCAGGAGTTATAGTTTGATGGTTGAGTAGAAACTCTGTTCAAGCATAGTATCTCTAATCAATTTAAAATTTCATTTAGGTGTGATAGGATCAGCATAGAATATGGATGACATTCCAATACCAGATCTAGTTTAGAGTTGGTTTCTCTGGTTACAGATCCCACCATTGAGAAAGTCAGAGCAAAATAATTTCAGTCCAGTTTTATCATTTGATTGAATCAGTGTTCAAATGCCTGTTGTTTCATAACATAAATTGCTTTCTTTGTTGGACAGATCAGCATGAAGTCGTTTAAAGCCTCCTTTTGGCATTTCAGTGAGATGATCTTGTGGGTGCAGAACATATATTTTATGTGTTTATATCAGCATTAGTCGATTTCCTAAGCAGCAACTCAATAGAACAAATGCTTTTTCCTTAAGCTTATATCCCAGTGAATGTTGTGCTTTGTCACACTTAATAGTTATTGACTGTTATGTTTTTATGCTAGCCTATCTCAAAAACAAATACGAATCCAGTAAAATGTCTCAATGCTAAAAGGCTTCTCTTTCTTTTAGGTTGCTACAATGATGCCCTATGAGGAAGAACTAAAACGATCAGGTTCTATGGATGAAAAACGTTTGAATTCTGGAATGAGTTCGGATTTTCCACCCCCTGCAGGACGTGAGGTTATTTTACGTACGACTGTTCCACGGCCTGCTCCTTACTCTAAACCTTTGCCTCAGCGGATGTACAGTGTTCTTACAAAAGATGATTTCCGACTTGCGGGTGCCTTCTCATCCGACACAACATTCTTCTGATTTTAACATCCACTCTAGCAACAGTTTCACCCAAGCAAGTACATCGAAGAGATTTTTAGCCAGTCTCCTGGAAATGAAGAGAATATTCAAGAGTAATGCCTATGTGAAACAATATTCATATGCATAATGTTTATGGGATTTTTATCTTTTCCATGAGACCCTCTTGTCTATTGATGTTGGAGGATTACCCATCTTTATTTAGCAATCCATTCCTCTTTAAAAAAATGCTTTACAATGATAATGAAAATATCAAAGAACTGTGTATTATTGAGTGTAAATTAAATTATGCAATACTGCTCTGCAGCCTTGTTAAGTTTTATGCTCATGTAAAGTGAGTAGATTAGAAATTAATAAATCAGTGGATTTAAATTGTTTACAGCTATACAAACATAGATATTATATGTAATAAAATTCACTTCACTGTGGCCTGGCTGGCAATCTACTTATTTAAATCATTCTGCTTTATGCTACAGCATAGTCAGGAAAATGATTGGTAGTTAATATAGCAGTCATACCCCTCTACTTGCATCAGATGATACCAAGTCTTGCTGGACAACTACCAGCTTTGAATGTTAATCATGATGGATGCATACACAAACAAACACCATATTTCACCAGTTTTGCTCTTTACGTTAATATGTTGAAAACGGGTTCTGTATTTTTCAATCTATATAAATTAGGAAAAAAAACGTAAAAATGCCAGAGTTTATTTTGAGTTGAACTAATGTACATGTTTAATTTTATAAAAGGTACTTCTTTTGTTTTAACAGCAAGGATTGTTGTGCAGATTATAACCTATGTAACCTCCCCTCCAATCAATTCCACAGTTGTGGATCAGATGTTAAGAAAAATGCACTAATAATGCTGCAGTACCAAGGGTTTAAATAATTGCATGAACCTTGCTAACAATTTGTAAAAAGAAATCTTCAGTTTTCCAAATTTGAAATTTAGAAGGAAAAACATGTATATATATATATATATACTTGCAGCTTTTTAAACATTTCTCACATGGTGTTTTCTTAATGAGCTGTATTAAGAACTATTGCAATAGTTCAGTCTGAACTATTTAATTTGAAATAACTCATTCGAGCTGCAACATCCACTTCATCAACCCCTTCATAATTTTACAAAAAACTTTGTGATGTCTGATGAATATTTTGAAGCAACACATTGTTTTTTAACTTGGCTTCTTTCTTTTGCTTGTTTTGCTGTTTTCTGAAAATATATAAAAGAAAAGAAAAAAATCATATGAAATCCATTTCTTAATGTTGAAAGTTCATGGATGTTACAATATTTTGCTACTGCATCCTGTACTTACCTCCTTGTGACAAACTGTACATAGTGTTTGGAAATTTTCAAGAGTACACTGTCCACCCCCACTGAAAACTGGCTTGATATGATCCACTTGCCAGAAATGGCCCTCAGTTGGGTTCAGGATAATTTCATTTAACTGAAATAAATAAAATAGGATCAGTAGCAGTCATTTATGTCCTGGAAATGAGTCATATATATCTTCCTTCCAATAGGCTTTTGTTGCTTTTAGTCAAATCAATTTGCTATGTACCTCAGAAATAATTATTCCAGGAGAATAGTGCTAATTTGAAGAAAACACAAACTACATGTCAATTCAAATATCACTAAGTCACATCTGTGAACACCAAACGCACAGAAATCAGCTTTGTTCTTAATTTTTAACTGATAATAAAACAGCAGCAAATATGCATCATAATTATGTAATTGTTAGCCTGTCTTCAAAAAGTTAATCAGATAGCCATTCTTCATTCTAAAAACAAAATGAAGTGCATTGGAGATCCAAATGTATTCCTAATGTGTTGGAAATGAAATCTAGCACAGCTAATAATACTGTTAGTGTCAAACAGATTCATATGGGATAGCTGCTAAATTCTGCCATCAAAAATTTGTGGCTATAATGTCAAAACTGGTAATTTAAAACAAAATAATACATTCTTATAAAATATTTTTGAGAGACAAGACTAAAAAAATATACATATTTCCTAATCTTGTTTTGATCTGCTATATTGTCTGAAAGGCTAAAATAAATTTAATTCATTTTGCAAAGGAATATGATTAAGACTACAGTTACCATGCTTACATCTGTGTTCAGAGAGCAGCCAGTCTTGCTGAGTAACAAGCTGTTTGAAAAGCACAATTTTCATTCTTTGAATACTTGGGCCTGATAACAAATGTTCATAACATTTACGGCGTAACAATAACCATGTAGTCTTAATTATCTCATTGTATTTTGCATGAAAATAGATTTAATGTAATTGTTCAGCCTTTGAAAATTCAGGAAAAGTACTTCACACATGCAAGTCCAATATCTTTTTATTAAAAGAAGTTAAGTAAAGAAGGAAGTTAATGCTTCCTAGAGGAAAAATGTGGCTGTTTTTGGAACTGGCATTAACATCGACATGTGGACGTCTACAAGCAACTGCAATTTCCGTCGTGGGTTTTTGGAAGCTTGAAAAAAAGGCTTATTTAATGAGTATCCAAAATAATTTCCAAATTGCTTTTTCCAAAAGATTTTTTTTAAGTTCCCCTATATTTCTAAAACAATCCATCCATCACAAAACAATTTCCTGTATTCCAGCAACATATTTCACCTGTTTTAAAGGAAGTTTGGACATCCAAGACTTCTCCAAAAGATCTTTGCGCTGACTCCTCGGGGTATCTCTGACACAAAGGTAGAGTTCTTGGGCATTTAACCCACATAACTGGCAAACCCCATGTTCTACTTCAAAAACTTTAGTTCTCAGGTAACTATTATTAGTGTAGAAGAAGAAATCTTCCTGGCATTTAAGAGAACAAAACCTTGTGTCCCAGGCGGTGTATGTCAAGCTTGGCTCAACTTGGATTGTTGGCTTTTGGCAGCTTAGGCAAAGTGGGTTCCCGTCATTATCGACCGCCTGTAAATAGCCCTTTCTTGATGAAAATTCCTCAACAGCAACAATTTGGTCAGAAACTAAACTGGCATCTGGGCAACTCCCATCTTCTGAAGGCAATCTAAAACAGAAATGATAATGCAGTGAATAAATGCCTAGATTATGTTTCTACACTTGTATCCTATTGTTTCACTAGGACAGGAGTAGGCCATCTGCAGACCAGTGTATTCTGTCATCTCATTTGAGCAGCCTCAGATTATCCGTCTGGAATTTGGTAACAAAATGGTTGAATGATAACTGCACAAAGGGCTAGTGGATTTAAGTAAGAAAATGGATGCTTTACCTCCCAGACATCTCCCATTCTGATTCTATGACTATCTGCTGTCCCCCCACCCCCAAAAAAAGACTGAAAGCATTGGTTAAATTGCAACCTCCTCACTGGATTGAAATATTTGCCAACCTCTTTCAATTATGTACATTTGCTGGAGAAAGCAATTATGTCTGGAAGAGTTAGCGGCAAAAGGAAACCAGGCTGCCAAAGCACACGGTGTCTGACCACCATCAAAGCTGGCGGAGCACAGAACTCGAAGAAATCGTGCAAGATCAGAAGATGTGGAGCAATCTGGCCCACAGAATTGCCAAGAGTCAGATTCGACTGAGCGGATAAACATCATCACCATTACTGAATAACCTATGGTCCCCAAGTAAGTTATAAAATCTAGAAATAGACATTGATCCACATATTGTGTTGGCTGCATTTGGAAAACTCCTCAGATTTCCTGCCGAAATACATTTTTTATTGTGAAATGAGAGAACACAAATTATTGAATACATGTACTCCTATTTAATTAAATCTAAGCATATTTTATTTTGGACTTGAATACATTCATTCTTTGTCTTTGCTTATATTTATGGAGTTCCTGTCATGCCCCTTAAAAATGAAGCGTAATGCTCATCCTTTAAAATGTTGCAATTTATGCTGTACAAAGCTTATAGCATAGCAAGGAATCATTCAATCAACTCTAAAGCCTTATTTTACACATATTTTCTAACACAATACTGATTTGATTAAATTTGATTTACAAAAAGACGTTTCTGTCAGCCTCCATAGAACCTCCATATGATCCCTGGCGTAGAACCTCCATATAATTCCTGCTTCTAGTCATCTTCTGTCGGCTGCCATAGCAACGGGGGGAGGGAGGAGTTGGGGTTTGTGAGATTGCTGCATATTTTCTTCCGGTCAAGGTCGCGTTCCGTGGGACGTACGAATATCTCCAACTCCACCTTGCAGATACCGCATGACCTGTGCTGAATTTTGGATTGGATGGACTGGGCTAAAGTTTGAGGAGGGATTTTAGTTTCTGTTGGTATGTGCGTTTTCGCGGTCTTTTGCCAGACCTTGCTTAGATTTTCTGTTATCAG
>JAEANM010004617.1:0-20557 GCA_017656035.1 Myanophis thanlyinensis
TGTTTGTTTATTTATTTAAACTTTTATACCGCTTCTTTCCCGAAGGACTCGAGGCGGTGTACAATCATATAAAAAACACACAATAGGTAACAGTTTAAAAACAAATTAAATTGGAACAGCTTATCTCTGTTCCTTAGCTACGGGAGCCAGTGTTGTCCAAAGTCATTTCTGTGGTCATGTGACCAGCATGACTATACACCGAGGCACACTGAAAACTGCTATCTTCTCACCTACAGATGGTAGTTATTTATCTATTCGCATTTGCACGCTTTGGGACTGTGAGCGGGCAGGATCTGGGGCAAGTGACAGGAGCTCATCCCATCATGTGGTGTCTCTTGCTGACAATCTTCTGATCAGTAAGCCCAGCATCTGTATAATTTGCCTAACTTACTTAAAATGGTAACATCCAGAAATGGAAATTAATTGGTCCAAGACACTTTTGGAGTTGATCCCAACATCTTGGCCTCTGGAGGAAGACTCCTGAGGAGAATCTGCAGGGGGTCAGGAACACCATAGACAATGGCTGGCACCATTGGGAGTTCCCCTGCTGTGCCATGGCCAAGTCAAAAACAGCATCTGAAGCAGCAGCCCTTCATGCTCCTAGCAGCCGCTCTGCACCAAAGATCAGTGTAGTTCAGCTCAGCAATCTGTCGGTTTGTTGGCTGCGTATCAACTAATCACAACAGGGAAAAACATAGTGACAATGCCATCCCCTTTTATGACTGGCTACATAAACCCTCCAGTGCATTTAGCTTGATCTCAATCAGTCGTTTGTTTTCCAAGGGAGACTGCACATTAGTTATCCTTAATGCAGTAGCCTCTGTATGATGCTCCTCTTGAAGTATGCCCTTTTTAGTGCATTTTTTTCTATGCTCTAACTCCCCAATTACTTAAGCCTGTCTTCTCAGAAGAAAAATATTCCTCCTGTATCATCAGCCTGGCTCAAACTGGATAGCTAAAATCACATTGAGTATTCTTGCTGTGGATGCACTTCACTTATATAATGGCATTAGAGTGCTCGCTTGAGACATTCAGTCCCATCGGAATAATTCTGAACACAGACACACACACAGCATTAAAGCCAATTCAAAATTATCAACATACATTCATGCACTTGGGATTATTGTCTCAAAGGGCATTAATCTGCAGATATCAACACAGATTTTCATCTGTCATGTTGAGGATTAGATGGAGCTCTTCATAACCCCTTTTGGATTTTACTAACTTGAATCTTTAGATGTACATTTTTCCTCCCTTCTACACAGCCTTCCTTCTTACCACGCACTTTTCCACAGGTAAATAAATTTAATAATAAATAACTTTTCTTGCAATTTCTGGCATCAGTATAACTATTTTTATTCTCTAGGCTAGGGCTAGTGATTCTCAGGGAAAAATACCAAATTCCCTATGCCCAATTTCTACTCTCTCAAAACTTCTCGAAAACAGCCCTATCTCATTTCCCAAATCTTTTCACACTTCTCTGTCCCATCTGCTTCTGTATCAGAGATTCTGTGCCAGCATGTGGGTTGTGGAATAGGAAATAATGATAAGAGAAAATCTCGAAGTAGAAAGAAGCAATAATATGTCTTCCTTTTGTGATTGAAGATGGAAATATTCTAAAATATCTTTTTGGTACCCAACAACTGACAGAATCACAATACAATACTAATACAAGCCACAGGGTAGCCCTCGACTTATGACTAGTCGCTTAGCAACTATTCAAAGTTATAATTGATAACAAAAAGGGGGAATTATGACTGATCCAAAGATCAAAAAGTTGGGCCCCCTCCATGGACAAGTGATGAAACTTCAGGCGCTCAGCAACATAGCTGTATTTACAGTTATGTGCTGTGTCCTGAAGTTGTGAGACCTTATTTTATGACAGTTTTGCCCAAAACCAGCACTTTCTTCTGGTTTTCAGCAAAACCATGCCATAGCAAGCTATTGTTCACTCAATAACCACAGTAATTGGCTTAACTACTACTGCAAAAAAGTAATAAAATAATGTTGGTCATCCATTATATGACTGTCATGACACATTCATAAAGGGCAGAGTCCATTATGATTGTACATCAAGGATTATTATACTGTAGTTAGAATTAATAATATAATTTACTAATATAATACTAATTTACATAAAAATTATGTATCTCCTTTCTAAGGAAGAGTATGGCCGTGTAAACAAAATTTTCTCAAATTATATATCATATGTATGTAACCACATACAAGAATACATTAGCTAAATGATGAGACTCTTATCAATCAGCACAAACACAAGGGAACCAGGGGTGGGGAGTATGGGAAGAAAAATATTCTCATTCTCTAGTTGAGTACTATAGAAGCATCAAGTAGAAAATAAATCCTCTGTTATCATTCACCAGTACCCAAACACCTATTATGTGCAGTTCACACTTCTACTTTCATCTGGTCTTATTGTATTTGTGTGTCTCTGCAAACGTTTCCATGATTTCCTATTCAATTAAATTCTACCTTGTACCACTCATCACACCAACCATTTGTACTTCTCTAGTCTTCTAAGACTGGACCTCAGTTAGGCTTTTATTTACAAATGTCATCTATAGAAATGTAACTCCTGATTTCACTCCCACATACGGTGAAAAGAATAGGAAAAGCAATGCAAGGACATGTAAAGTAAGCCTGTTCAAATTACTAGAACAAGGATGATCTTTTCATGATGGTCAACATTTTAGGGAAGAATACAAAAAGCAGATGGCATGATTCCAGTCCAAAAAAATATCAAAACTGAATGCTGTAGTAATCCTTGTGAGGCATGAGACATCACAGAGAGATACTAACTGGATCTTGATGGGTCAGAACTGCATTAGAATTAATCTCAGGTTTTTAAAAAGTTGCATAACTAATTATTAGGATAGATCAGTGGTGGCGAACCTTTTACTTACTGAGTGCCGAACAGTACGTGCTTTGCGCGTGCCATCCGCACTTGCGTGCAGCTCCTCCATGTGCACTGCATGTGCAACTGCACCATCTGTGCATGCATGCAGCTTTTGCACACGCAATGCATGCATGCTGTGTGCAGGCACTCACACACACATGAGCAATCGCATGTGCATGCGCAGGAGCGCTCCAAAGACCAGCTGGATTTCCTGCTGTAATCGCACACATGCACAGCGGAGGTCCGCAGACCAGCTGGGTCTCCGGAAGGAAGTGGCCTCAAATCACTTCAGCCAAATAAACTTCATGGATGTATCTATGGAGTTATCACAATTTGAGCTCAACTTGAGGACAGGTCAATGTGGGATTTTCATGCAAAGGGGGGCCAAAGCACCAGAAGGCAAGACAAGAAACAATGGATGGAAACTAATCAAGGAGAGAAACAATCTAGGACTGAGAACAATTAACCAGTGGAATGGCTTGCCTTCGGAAGTTGTGGGCACTCTAAAACTAAAGGCTTTTAAGAAGACACTAGGCAACCATGTGTCTGGAATGGTATGAGTCTCCTGGCTGAGTAAGGTATTGGACTAGAAGACCTCCAAGGTCCCGTCTAACTCTGTTATTCTGTTTCTGTTAAATCTGTTAAATTAGGATAATGGATTGCTGGAAGGAGCAGTATTTCACTTCAAAATCACTTTGGAAACATATTTCCTAAATCAAATTTTAGAAGGTAAAGTAAAATACAAATACCAGTATTAGCAGGATATGCATGAACACTGATAGAAATGTTCATGCATGCTGTACCAAGGGAATGATTTAGTTAACTCCTAATACTATAGTAAACTGAAGACCTGTTCATATAAGGACAAAGAAACCTCCAGTCCAAGTCTTAATTCAGCCTAAGAAGCCAATTCATTATGACCTCAAGTAACCTTCCACCCCCTTGCTTCAATATGTTTATTATTGATGTTTATTCTTATTACATTCATTTGATTTTATTATCCTGTTTCTTGGGTTTAAATCAAGTAATGTGAAAACCGTTTGTGACATGCATTTACCATTTAAATTAAGGAAAAAAATCTTGAAGCATAATTAGAATATTATTAATATTCATTTTAATTGCACCTTTTTTGTGAACAGTACTTTGCAATGCTCCTCTCTTACAAACTCAGAATAATCTTGCAAAATGAGTCATTAAGAACTTATTCAGTGCAGAGTGAATTGAGACTGAGAAAGATTTGCTTAAGGCCAAACAACAAGATCAACAAGGAAATACATTTAAATGTCCCTAGATCAGTGATGGCGAACTCTTTCGGCATGAGTGCCAAAAAGATCGTGCAGAAAAGTCGCTGACATGCACGTTCATCGGAGCCATGCTCCGGAAAAGCCAAACTTCCAGGTTTGCAATGACGCGCCCACGCCCACCGGTTTTCAGCACTGCCATTTGTGTGAAGGGAACACACTACGGAAAAACCGAACTTTCAGGTTCTGGCACATATGTGCACCCGACAATCAGTGGCTGGTGCACATGCACACGCAGGTTTTCGGCACTGCTGTGTGTGCAGACAGCTGATCATCATGCGCTCCAGAAACCCAGAAGTCAAACAGGCAAGGCCGCACGTGTCGACTGACATGGCTTCGTGTGCCACTTTGGGCATGTGTGCCATAGGTTCGCCAATATGGCCCTAGATGAATAGATCCACTGTGCAATGTGTTAGGGATATAAACCCACATTTATTGCAACATTAATTCCGGGAGCTGTTTGGAGTTCCGGCAGTCAATGCAAATACGTTTACATACTTCACTGTGATGAGATTGTCTAACTGTCAGCAAAAGAGACATCTGCCCATCTTGCTCCTCCTTTTATACGGTACTTGTTTCCCCAATGACTCATAAGTACCGCTATTTATATTTCTCATCTTTCATTTAAGACTATTTGCTTCTCTTGTTTGCAATAATGAGTTGTGAACATGAGATGTGACTTCAATCTAACTCATTTCATTCTCATACAAAATGATTTTCCTGTAATGGTGGAAGGAGAATTAATAGCTTCTTACAGTATTTGTTTATATTCAATCAATAGCAAAAAATCAGAATCAACTAGATTCCCCTCCAAAATTATTTAAGTGGAATTTTTATGCAGAGGCAAACCAATATCCAAAGAATCATGAATTATGCTGAGATAAGCAGGCTCACTTTTACAGACAACGATCAAGGGAAGATTAGGCTGCCTTCCTAAAGTGGAGGCTTCAACAGGAATTCCTGCACTGAACAATGTTTAGTTTTCCTGGCAAAATGGCTCTTTTCAATCTGATCCATTATTTTTACTTTTGTTTGCGAGGTGGCTTTTTTATCAGGCATATCATTAATAGTGAGGAAAGTTTCAGAGGCGGTTTGGAGTAAGACATTAGCATCCTTTCTTTAAAAGGAAAGGGAAAAGCCAATTCTGTTCAATTGTTACTTGGATCCAAGCCACTATATTTTCTTCAATAATTTCAGATGCAGAACTTTTTCTCAAAGCAATGGAAACTCCTTGCTACAGCTCAGTTTTAATATAAGTCCAGATAGTAGCCATGGACAACTTCTGTGTTCTTGTGGATCAAATGTTCTCCAGGATGCAATAAGGAATTAAAACTGCATTTTGCTGCACAAATAGATATCTCCTTCTAATGATCAGCTTCCCTAAATAAATTTGGAATCACTGACAAAAACGGTTTCCTTGTTACAGAGCATTGCTATTTAGACATGACATGGCATGCAAATAGATGCATTAATATAGGAGGCTGGGTTCACAATCCAGAAAGAACATTAACATTAAAATATTGATAATTTCCATTTCCCAAAACAACCTGAAGATGTTTTCCTTTTTCTTATACTTGCAGGCACTTCCCAAACTGAAATTTTGGACCACTGTCTTTTCTTATTTATATATGGTATTTATTTATTATTTCAAATTCATGTACCAGTAATCGCCCATCTCATAGGTATGACTCTAGGAAGCTTACAAACAATTAAAACAAATATAGCAGTAGCAGTTAGCCTTATATACTGCTCCACAGTGCTTTACGGCCCTCTCTAAGCGGTTTACAGAGTCAGCTTATTGCTCCCAACAATGTGAGTCCTCATTTTACCGATCTCAATCTCGGAAGGATGGAAGGCTGAGTCAACCTTGAGCCGGTCAGGACAGAACTCCTGGCAATATAAAATATAAATACAGACAAAAAAGAAACAATTTAAAAAGAAGGAAATTATATTGCATATAAAAAGCATGAAACTTATAGGCCATAATCCCATTAACCAAAACAACTTGTAAAGCTACTGTATCAGCTCCATCACAATTCCATGTCTCCAGGCCCCAAAAGCAAAAAGCAAAAAGCCAGCATGATTGGGATAATCAGATCTCCAGAGGGATAATGTCAAGGCAGAAAAAGTTCCTTTCTTGAGTTCCGCCAAAAGACAATTCCTGGCTGACAGGATCAGCAGAATGCCACTCCTACTAGACTTGATGGGACAAATAGATGCAATTAAGGAGACCCTCTAATTCATCCTCCCAATTCACCTGTTTTGAGACATCATCAGTACCTAAATGGTCCCCCTTTGAGCTGTCCAGCCTTTTCCTGGCAGGTCAACAGAGTAGCTCAAAAATGGTAGACAGATAATGCCCCATCTCGACCCAATCCCATCTATTCTCATCTTCAGTCTTTATTTTGGTGGATTTGTCCTCTGGAAGCAGAATGAAAAACATGTAAACAAACATAAAGAGGTTAATAGTGAAGCTGCAGCACAGAGCTGCCAGGAATAGCAAGGGAGAGAAGAGACCAAATCACCTTGGCTGCCAGTGGAAGATATGATGATCAAAGGAATAGCAATGAGGCAAAAATTATCTGCCAGCCCTGTCACTAGATAAGTGCTGTTAAAATATGGTCATATTTTTTGGGGACCAAGACCTGAGCCAACTAGAATATGAAGATCACCAGAACTTTCGGTGTTGTGATGAGAATGAAAGCATGGTGCTACTGGTCGCAGACAGATGTGTCTTTTGCCCAGGGAAGCAGCTTATATGTGCATCTATGCACGTACTTTCATATATCTTTCTACCTCACTTTCTAGTTATAAATTGAGATATTGGCCAGATAACTGAATGTTATCATTACAGGTTTAGGTTAGATTTAATTCTGAATTAGACCATACATACCAGTAGTAATTGTACTCTATTTGTTGAATTACATGTACAAATATTTGTTATGTGCACCACTTTGTTGTAGTGGAAATAAAAATACTGGAATCTGCCTCTTTGCTTATTACTCAGGGCTAAATTAGGGTTATATAGTTCAAACTGAAATCTGCCTGGCCAGAGTTCAAGTCCTGAAAAAGGGAGGAGTGGAATTGCTCTATCAAATTTTATCTGTAATATGCCAGAATATTCAGAAATGCTGTAATAATTGGCTAACAAATCCTTTTAAAAAGTTATCACATTTTCACATCAAAATGGAGTGGGAGTGATTCACATCCAAGAACCTCTGGAAAAATGAAGATGACAAAATGAGCTAGCTGAAGAAAAAAGACCATAATTATCATTGTTTCCACCTCCTCCCTTTAAATAAAATATTATATGAAGCATTCTGCACATTTCACTCATGTATTTTGCTGTTCATTTTTGTCTAAACATACTACCATCACATAGTAAACTGCATCAGACTCCAGAATCACAATAAAAGGGCCAGAAGGCTGAGCGGCAGGTTATCAATAGGATGCCACAAGTGTCCACCCGTTCCAGATGCCAATAAATCTTGAAATGATTTGAAAATCATAATTCACCTACAGCTTTTCTCACTGACTATATTTCATTGCAGTCCTATGAAGTATGCATGATATTTTAGATTCCTATAAACACCATCCTGTCAAAGATGCTCATTTCCTCTTGTAGAAACACACTGCATATCTCCTTAAAAGTCTTGTGTTCCAGTCACCATCTTCGCTCACCATAAGAAAGCAAAATCTATCTGTAGATGGCTACAAAATTAGAACTCCCAGAAAGCCATTTACACACAAATACACACAAGATCCATTCTATGCATTACACTACAGGAAATCCAGTTTTATCACTTTCCAGTTCTACATCCAGACAAACTGCAGCCAATCTTGATTGCCTTACTAGTACCTAAGTACTAGAGACCTCCTGCTTGTTAATTCCCAGCCTGTTTACTCAGAGACCTGTGAACAGCCTCAGGAAGTACTGAAAAACAACTGGGACCTAAGGAGGAGGGTAGGTGGGCGACTGCAACCCAAAAGCAAGACTTGGAAAGCAGTATCTCTTGAAGCAGCCCTTCCAGCCCAAAGCGTTAGTTTTCCCCAAGCTACTTTTGTCCCCCGTGGATTACTGAACCGAGGTCACATTTCCATGCAGAGCACGTGGAGCCACACAACTTTACCCCCCGACTGTAGCAAGGTACAGAGACAGCCAGAGTCTTAGCTACGCTGCCTCGCCTGCCCACGAGCCTCCCCGTCTTCCTGATCCACCTGCAGGCTGCAAACCACCTGTTGGCCCGCTCGCCTCAGCCTCAGCCCCAGCCCCTCGTCTTTGGACGCGGAGGGGCAGGCCCAGCCTGGAATGCTCCCCTCCCCGCGTCCCCCTTCTTTTGTCCCGGAGGGACCAAATCCCCGAGCAGCCCACGACGGCAGGAAAGCTGCCACCTCCTGAGGGAGACGGCGGGGAGGAGGGACGCGAAGGAAGGGGACAGGCGCGCACGCACCGGCAGAGGCGGTGGGGCCGGGCCGCAGCCATTAAAGCCGCCGCCGCCGCTTGTGGGTGAGCGCCCTTTTCCCTTCTCCGTCGCTGGGGGAGAGTCCCAGCTGCCTTTGCTCGCACGCTGCTGTCCTCCCGCCGGCTGCCGCGGGCTACTTCTCGCCCGCCCGCTCGTTCGCCCTGCCCTGACGTGGCTGCCGTCGCTTCGCGGTGGGAGGCGGACAACGGCAGGCGGCGCGGAGAGCAAACGAGGGAGCTGTTCCCGGCGGCGGTAGCAGAAGAAGCAAAGGATGCTCCGGTCGCCATGGCAGCAGCAGCAGCAGCAGCAAGAGGTAAGATGGGTCCCTTCGCTCGGCTGCCTGCCTGCCTGCCTGCCTGCCTTCCTCCAGCCTCGCCGAGCCAGGCTAAGCGCGGGAAGGGGCGGCTAGTGGCGGCGGTACGCTGGCCTTGACCGGCGCGGCGGTCTGTGCATGGCGACTGTCTCCTCCCGCTCGCCTTTGCGTTCTTGGCTGCTCGCGGGTGCTTTTCTTCTGTCCTGCTTGGCCAAGCTGGGGATGGGGCAGCTCTCGGTTTGATCTTCTAGCCCTACCGAGGAAACCGACTGTCTGCCATTAAGACCCGAACCTCCCCTGTCCCTAACTTAACCTTCCTCCTAGTTGCCCTGGCGGCATTAGCGTTGCTCCCTTCTTTGCTCCATCTCAGAGCTCCTGATCTACAGGAAAGGGCAAAAAAATAAAAAATAAAAAAAAAAAGGAGGGGGGGAGAGACTCCCAGGCTCAACTCCTTCAATTTTCTCTCAGCTCAGACCACCCTCTGCCCAGGCCTAGTGCCATAGCAACTTCTCGGAGGCTAGAGGCAGTTGTACTTTGCTTAAGGGTAAGATCAAAGGCTAAGGCATGGGGGAAAGGGAGATTGATGGGAGGCACCTTTTCATTTTTACTGCCTTCCTTTTCCTAAGACTTGGGGAGGAAGAGAAGCATCAGGGCCTCAAGTGCAACCTTGTTAAGCTCCCTTGATCATCTCCATCCTCCCCGTTTCTGTGACTTGTTCCCCCTCATTTTTCAGCATCTTCCCCTTCAGCCAGAAGCCTGTGAGCTACTTGTTTCCCTAGTCACAAAAAAGTTCCCATCTGGAAATACGGCTAGGATAGTGGGAGGTGGCATTTAACAGGAAGCATGGGGTGGGTAATCACCGGCAGAAGGCTTGCTGGAAACCAGGCGGCAACCATATCCCATACACGAGAGTGGAAAAGGCAGGAGAGCTAAGGCATATTCCTATAACAGTTTTGGCCAAGTTGTAGGAAACATCAGAAGTAATAGCTACTCTTGTAAATTTGTATTTAATAAAAGCTTTGTTCGTTTGGAAGAATGTGCAAAATAGCCCTAGAACTAAAGATAACTCATATCTTTATTGGCGCTACACCCAAGCTAAATATAGACCTTAATGACACTTGAAAATGGTGTGATGCTGGACCCATAATAATTGGCAAAGCCAGGTAATACAAGAGGAGAAAAGTTATTGCTTGTATGATACTAACTAGGAACACAAAAGTAATAATGCGAAAGGAGGTTGCCTCCATCTTCTGTTCGCAGTCTCCTGAGATCCATTTGGTGAGCCATTGTGCGTGACTGAATGCTTCCTAGAGGAACTAGGCCTGATCCAGCAGAGTTCCTGACCAAATATTACTGGTAGCAGTAGTAATGAAAAGCAGCAAGTAGATTGAAGGCAGCATTTTAAAATTAACATTTAAGATGTTTGATTATGAGCAGTTCATGTTATAATCTCAAATTCATATCTATTTATATGATAGATTGTAAATGGATTACTATCTATTTTAGGGAAAACAAATTTGGAGAAAGGGGAGGGAGGGGGACAGAGGGGAGAGCGAGCGAGTGAGAAGATCCAACAAAACTAGAGCCCTAGGAAAGTGTCTCTATTCCTTTCTTATTCCAGTCCATGTCCTGAATCAAAAACATTAAGGTCAGGGAATGAATTTAGTTGAAGGATATTTTCCATCCAATAAATAAATAGGACAAATACCTATGGTAATTGTGAGCAATACCTAAGACAGAATGCAGCTTGCAAGAGTGAGCTGGGATGCGAACAATCAGCAGGCTTGAGAAATAGTAGCACCATCATGGTGGGAGCTTGGGATAGGAACAGCATGTGGGCACTGAGGATTTATGAAATGAAAGTTTTAATTGAAGTAGCTTCTGCTACTTGGGGAATAAATGACTTGGCAGAACCCCAAGCGGCTGGTTGTGTGTGGGTCACAAACATTAATTGGGAGGCAGCAGATTGCATTAGTTTCGAAAGTGAGGAGAAATGAAAAGTTGAAGGGTCCTTAGTGTTCTCTCAACAGCTTGGTTGTTTTATTGCAGACTATGTAGAGAAATGTCTTCAAGAAAACAACCAAGTTTAGAGAGCACCAGGGACCCCTCATTTCAACCCTGAGCTACATTTATTCTCTTTTATTTTGAAAGAAAGAGTTGTTCTGCAGTAGTTTAAAGTTCTTCCAGAACAAGAAATGCCATGGGGATAATCTATGACAAAGGTATTCAAGTGCTTAAGGCAGAGCATTGAAATGACTTTAAGACAGTGTTTCTCAACTTTGGCGACTTTAAGATGTTTGGACTTCAACTCCCAGAATTCCCCAGCCATTCCTTTGCTGGGAATCTGGGAGTTGAAGTCCAAACATCTTAAAGTCGCCAAGGTTGAGAAACACTGCTTTAGGAGAAGAGACCACCAAGAGATCATTCTGGAAGCCTGTCTGTGTATATAGTCCTATTTCATGCATACAGTTTGGGGGAATGCTATTTGAATTTGTATTGTTTTTCCTTGCCTTCTTCAGTGCAGTGATGATATAGAAGCTATATTTGATTTATTCTCTATATCCCTTTCTGATCTCATTTGGTTGCTATCCATCAATTGGTTTATCTTCAGTTAGATTATAATAGTGTACTCTAGGTGGGAATTTCCTTGAAGGAAATTCAGAAATTATAGCAGATCCAGAATATATATGGTGGCCATACTTTAGTCAGGAGCTTCATGGCAGAAGTATGTTGTATGAAATTTGTTCTGGCAAAATCGCATTGATTGTCAATTAATTTCCAGATTAAAATGAGATTGAAAATAACTATAGTCAAGACCTCATCAGTGGTGGCACCATATTTCTAGAATTTCTTCCTTCTCTAAGTTTGGACAACTCCCTTCCTGCTTTGTTTTAAGAAAGGGTCAAACTTCCCCCTTAGGACTTTGCTTTTCAGATTGTTAATCAGATAGGTATACCTGAAGTTGTCTAAAGTTGTATTACCTGCTGTTTGTGGATTTTAAATTGTGTTTTGTGGTTTAACAAACTTCGTAATTGTAATTTTGTTTATTTTTATTGCCAACTGCTCTGCGGGCCAATTTTACTGGCAGTAAGTAGGTTTTAAGATGAAAAATAAAGGTCAACTAGATGCTTCCAGGATGCTCATTAAAAAAAGCAGAAAGGTGATAGCTCTCTTTCACAGTCACTCCCCAGCAGCTAATATTTAAAGCATTCTGCCTTCGGGACAGAATAGAAACAATATTAAATATTCATTCAATTTGTCTAGCTACATTTTTTTTTAAAAATGTCTAAATTAGTGGCCATCATCATATTCAGATACTAGTTTTTAAAAGAGTTTTCTTCTATTGACTCTAACGGTCTCCAAATAATAATATGTAGAAAGACACAGATATTTGTCTATGCGCATTTTTATATCATACATGATTTTATATACTTCTGTCACATCTCTCCAAAACCCAAAATCAATGTAATATTTATCTGTAGCAGAGATATTCTAGCCCTCTAATTCATTTGGTTACTTTTTTGTACCATATCCAGTGCAGTACTTGAGATGTAGTAATAAAATTATACTAGGCAGACTTTCATTATTTACATTATTATCTGTTGATAATTTCATAATTTGTCTTTTCCTAGTCAGCATAAAATCACTTTTAACATTTCATTAATATTTTCATTGACCTACCCACCATGACTTCAAGATTGTCATTTTAAGATTAGATTCTGTTAATATTTAAATAAAATTCAGATACTTTGCTTCAGTGTTTATCACTCTGCACTTACAGTACACAGAATGCATCTTTCTTCTTAATCTTTTTGCAGCCCCAGACCTCTCTTTGATTTTAGTTCCCTGAGTTATATGATTAGCAAATTTAATCATTTAAGTGATCAGGAGTAAGGGATGAGCAGTTAATTCAGGGGTCTCAAAACTTGGCAACTTTAAGACTTGTGGACTTCAATTCCCAAAATTCCTCGGGCAGTTATGCTGAGGGAAATTCTAGGAGTTGAAGTCCACAAATCTTAAAGTTGCCAAGTTTCGAAACAACCGTGTTAACTGTTCGTCTCTGACTCCTGGTTATTTAAAACATATTTTTTTTAAATATTGAAAAGGTTGGGAAAACGTTTCTCCTGTCAGTTCTATTGTTTGCTTGTGGTTTAACTGCTTAATCCATGGGAGAAATTGCTGCCTTCATCCAAGGTTGTTAAAATTGCTGAGTTCCCACTCTGAATTTATGTGGATTAAAGTGGTACACATGATCAAAATGTTCTCCTGCTGAACCTCGTTAATCTATTATACTTTGGCCATTTAAAAAAGTCTTGTTGCATAGTACTTCAGATATTGCAATGGATGGAGCAAAACTGCATTGCCACTCTTCATGACACATAAAATCTGCTAATCAAGGAGAGAAGCAGCCTAAAACTAAGGAGAAATTTCCTGACAGTTAGAACAACTAATCACTGTAACAACTTTCCTCCAGAAGTTGTGAATGCTCTAACACTGGACATTTTTAAAAAGAGATTGGACAACCATTTGTCTGAAATGGTATAGAGTTTCCTGCCTGAGCAGGGAGTTGGACTAGGTCCCTTCCAACTCTGTTACCTGTTACTAGCTTGCCTTGCCTTACAGTAGGCAGAAGAATAGATGGGCCTTATCAGTCCAGGAGAAGATTGAGAGAAGTACTTAAGAAATAGATGTTAGGATGCTTTTCCTCTTCACTAGAGGCTTTCACAAAACTGTTTTGGTTTGAATTTTCTTGGGGTGCAAAGAAGCAGGTTACAATAAATCCTTATGCCATGGCATGTGATTGAACTCAGTCTGCAGGGTTCAGTGTTGTATTGATCCAGTACTGTGGCACAATAGTTTGTCTTCTCCATTACTTATTCATCTGTGCAGGTGGATGAATCGGAATGGTTTCTGCAACGGAAGGAGGATAGGCAGGAAAAGGGTATCTTCTTGTGTGTGTGCTTTTTTACATTTTCCCTTTTTCTTCTTTTTACAGCACAACTGATTCTCTAACTGGCCAAGGAACTTGGGAAAATGAAAACCTTTCCTGCACAAGAAGTTGATTGGGTATCTATGGGATTCCAAACCAGAGGACAAGGTCTGGCGGGTAGCCAGCCCAAGTGCCTGGCAGAAAAGCAAAGGAAGTTGGTCATTTGTGGTCATTCAGGAGCTCTCTGATCAACTGCTCAGTGGTGCCTTGTAAAAGCCAAGATTTTCCTCCTGCTTCCAAGTGAACTCTTCCAACCCTATCCCCCGAGAACGCTTTGTTTAATTTTTATTCATCTTGGAGAGGCAACGTCAAATGAAATTACCAACAGAAGTTAATTTTTGAAGACAGAGAAAGCAAGGGAGCAACAGAAGAAAAGATAGCAACAGGAAAAAAACTCCCTTTATTTACTTAGTTTTCTTAAGATGCACTGTTAACTGACACTTACATGGGGGCAGCTTAATTTTTTTAAAGGAAATTGCAGCAGTAATACGAACGATAAAATGAATAGCACAAATATATAACATGCCCAAAAACTATTATCCAAGCCCTCAGTAAATCAGCAATTATACAGCTCAGCAATTTAATAGATGTAACATCAAGGGACCTTATATATATATATTTCCAAAAAACCACGTGGGACACACATGTTAATATCCTTATATAGAAGCTGCTCAGTAATAGTGATCTTTTCTTTTAAGAAAATATAGAAATCCTACAACTCACTGAAAATGCCAACTTTCCTTGAAAACAAAGCAGTGTCTTCATAGCAAATAAAAGCATTTCAGTTTTGTGTTGTCATGGCCTAGATTTTGCTCTACACAAATATTTTTTTCTGGAATAAAAATATTTTTCTTAAAAAGAGAAAGAGAAAATAATCAAAAGAAAAAAGAGATGGATCAGAACCAAACATACGGATCAGAACAATGTACAGTAATAAAAAAGGTGTGCACCTCATGGCAATAGCTAGACTTTTTTCCTGCATCCCTCTCCTGCTTAGGAGATAGCCACAGAAGTAATCATTGGGTTCTCTCTCCTGTGTGGATTCATAGCCCAGGAAGGAGGCTGCACAATGAATCGTGGAGGTGATAGCAGCTCCATGGAGGAACTATCCAAAGCTACTCTGCACATTAACTCACTTTGGTGGCTGGCTTGTGGGCTTCTTGCGCTGTTAGCCAACTCCTGGATAATCTTGAGCATCACAGCGAAGCAACAGAAGCACAAGCCCCTGGAGCTCCTGCTCTGCTTCCTGGCAGGGACACACATTCTCATGGCTGCTGTGCCACTTACAACTTATGCAGTGGTGCAGCTGCGACGTGAATCTTCTGACTATGACTGGAACGAAAGCATTTGCAAGGTCTTTGTCTCTACCTATTATACATTGGCCTTGGCCACTTGCTTCACTGTGGCCTCTTTATCTTATCACCGTATGTGGATGGTAAGATGGCCAGTCAACTATCGGCTGAGCAATGCCAAGAAGCAGGCTCTGCATGCTGTGATGGGCATCTGGATGGTCTCTTTCATTCTTTCTACCTTGCCATCCATTGGCTGGCATAACAATGGAGAGCGTTATTATGCCAGTGGCTGCCAGTTTATTGTCAGTAAGATTGGCCTAGGCTTTGGTGTGTGCTTCAGCTTGCTTCTTCTTGGAGGCATAGTCATGGGCTTGGTGTGTGTGGGTATTACTTTCTATCAGACCTTATGGGCACACCAAAGGCATCATAGATGCCATCACCAAAGAACAGAAGATGCCTCTTCTTGTCCTTCTTCAGTTCACAACACTTTCAATGTGCCAGCCATTGTAGTAGAGGATGTCAGAGGCAAAAGAAGATCATCACTGGATGGATCTGAATCTGCTAAGACTTCCATGCAGATGACCAATCTCATCAGCGCAATTGTTTTTCTGTATGACACACTGACTGGTGTACCCATTTTGGTAAGAAATATCCTTCTTATTTTTGACCTGTTGCTTTGGTGGGTCTCTAGAAGGCATTAATCCAGTTATGAATCCTTAATTTCTATTGGGATTGACACAACCAAAATCATTTTAGCAAAGCAGTTTCCCCCACCTTGCATGTACAAAGACATTTCCTGAAATAAGGACATTTGACATTCTGAAATAGAATTGGAATCTATTTCAAATCTAAGTCATTTTTCATTACCTCTTTAAAATTAGCCATTAGATGGACAGACAGACAGATTGATTGATTCACCTATAGTCTTCAGGGACTGTTTATATCAGTCATAATTTGTGTCCTTAGGTCCAGTTCCTAACCATGTACTACACTAAGGAAATACCAAACGTCTTAATAGTATTTCAAGAGGAACCTATGATTATACACCAACTAGGTTGGGGGGAGGGTTAATACATGGTTGGCTTTGAGGAGTATATCAGGATTAACACTGCAAATTAATAAAATAGTATTATATTTTTGATACATTTTTCTGTCATTAAAAATTATAATTAGTGGCCATCTCTGGAGAGATCTGGGGATTTAACTCAAGGCTTTGGGGACTCTGGGACCATATGTGGTACCCAGGTGCCTTATCTGTGGAAGACAGGTCACCCAGCATCAAGGATGGATGCGCTAATCAAAATTGTGTTCTGGGTGTAGTAATTTATTTTTCATTATAAAAGTAAATAGATGTCATGGGTAGATAGAAAGGAAATACAGGTATTGTGCGACACGTTGGGGTGGTGGTGGTAAGTGCTTAATCTGTCTTAATGTCTTTAACGCCATTCTGATCTCCTCTCAGCAGTGCTGTAGAGCATATCTTAATTAATTAATGGGAATCACTAATAATCCAATGTCTGTATATGCATATGCCTTTTGAGATATATAGTCTTATTGCAAGTTTGATGGTTTCATTCATGCTGGACAAAAATGTTGGAATCTTGGGGGCTATTTATTTCTATACATATGTCGAAGAAATCAGGGCTAGATAGAAGCCCATATTTATTGCTAGACCACCTGATTGACATGTGCCAGATCACCAATTATTTAACAACAGGAATAATGAAATTCCTCTATTCTAAATCCTAATGCTAATGTGAAACAAATCTGAGCAGGTGGCAGCACTCAGCCAACCTTAACAGATGGCAGAAGATAAATATTTGGCCAGAGGTAGTGCTTGGCAATGCCAGGATTGCTGGTTAGACAGAGAAGTAAAAGAAAATCCAGAAGAAAACTATAGAAATCCACTTCTGTTATATTGCTAAGAAGACTGCATGGATGTAGTATCATTTGCTTTAAGATACTTTAAAAAAAAAACCCAGGTGTAGCTGAATTCTAAATTAAATGTTTTAATAAGTGCTTTATAATTTTATTTTTTGAACTTTGATTTTTTTTTTAAAGTGCACGGATTGTTTTTCAGATGTATATCTCAGTCATGGTAGAAAATCCCTGCATTTATCTCCAAATACTCCTTGTCATTTTTTCAGAAATTTCAGACAGCCAAAAGATAAAGATAATCCTTTATAGCTGTGGCGTTTTGTTTTTTTTCACAATTTCGAGACAAACCTGAATTGTGTTTTTTTTATGCCATGGTTTTACAAATCACTTTTAAGAACACCCCACAGAATTCCTTTACCTCCCAATGTTTCAGTGAAAGGAAATAAGTTAAGGTCTTCCTTCTTAAGAGGGTGATAAGAATAAAAAACATTGCAACTGTCAATTTTAATTTATCTCTTGAATTTTCAGCCACAATTCACATTTACTGATTTTTTTTTTATCCAGCATAACAGAGCTGCCAATAATGAAAGAAAAATGCCAGAAAACTTTATAGGAAATTTACTGTTAATTGGAATTTTAGAATAATATAAAATATTTTTTTTTAAATGCAAATAGCATTTTTAGGCTATAGATATCCGTAGAGATTATTTTTAGGCATTGATCTGATGAGGTCACAAGTATTATCTGGTGCGTCTAACATCTGTGCAATCATGTGCCATACATCATTTGAGATAATAATACATAATTGTTTAATTTTCTCAACAACCAACATTGCTATTTAAATGCTATGGGGAAAACAGTATTTTCGCCATAGCAATAATGATTAAATCCAGCAGAACAAATGAAAACTGAAGACTTTTTTCATAAAGAAAGAATCCAGAAAAAGTAACCAGAGTAACTGAGCTATTAGACTTTTCTGTAAGGCAATTGCTGATGTCATTTACAGATTATAGAAGGGACCTTGTAGGTCATCTAGTCCAACCCACCCACCCAGTCCAAGCAGGAGATTTTACACTATTTCTGACAAATGGCTGTCCAATCTCTTCTTGAAAGCCTCCAGTGATGAAGCTCCCACAACTTCCGAAGGCAAGCTGTTCAATTGGTTGATTGTTCTCACTGACAGAAAATTTCTCCTTATTTCTAGGTTGAATCTCTCCTTGATCAGTTTCCATCCATTTCCTTGTCTAGCCTTCAGGTGCCTTGGAAAATAGCTTGACCCCTTCCTCTCTGTGGCAGCCCCTCAAATATTGGAACACTGTTATCATCTCCCCTGGTCCTTCTCTTCACTGGACTAACCAGTTCCTGTAACCGTTCTTCATATGTTTTAATCTCCACTCCCCTAATCATCCTGGTTGCTCTTCTCTGCACTTTTCCTAGAGTCTCAGTGTCTTTTTTATAGTATGGTGACTGTTTTATTTGGGAAATAAGAGACCGACACAAGGCTTCTTCGTAAAAACAGCTCTTTTTATTGCAAGCAAAGTACTCAACAAGAACAGGGAACAGTAGAAATTGACATCTATTTATACTATATACAAAGCGCGCTTTAGCCAATCAGAGAGCAGGATTCTCCCGCTCTCTGATTCTCCGCGCCAGACTTGGTGTCTACCTCATACCATATATGGTACAGAACACCCCTCCCTCCTTAGACGAGATTCAACCAATCAAGTAGTAACATAGTCACGCAGGTACCCAGGGCTTTGCCTGGCCCTAGTGGACCTGCGCAATTCAGTTCTTTGTTCGGGAGCGACCTGTGTGGACAGGTCTGCTGTCTCTGGCCTGGCCCCTGGAACGGGCGTGGCCTCCGTTCCAGGCGTGGCTGGGCCCAACGCAGCTGAGACATCGCTGGAATACTCCGCCCCTTCAGATAAGTTTTCCGTTTCGAGTTCTTGAGCTAGATTTTCCCCTTGTGCTTCTTCTTCGGGTTGTTCTACTCTGTTTCTCAGCTGGTCCCAATGTCTCTTCCAAATTTGCCCATTAGGAACCTGTAATCGGTAAGAACGGGGACCAGTAACAGCGGTTATTTCGCCTGGCAGCCAAAGGGGTCCTTCACTGTAATTCCTAGTGTAAACCTTGTCTCCTATTTGGAATTCCTTGTTTCTTTTATTACATTCGCTAACTTTCTCCTGAATGTATTCTGGGTGGATTCTATCTAATTTATTACGCAGTTGCCGGCCCATTAGTAACTCGACTGGGCTTTTACCAGTAGTGGTATTTGGCGTTATGTGTTGGATTAATAGGAATTCATCAATCCTATTCTGCCAACCCCCCTCATTCATACATTTAAGTGCATTTTTTGCTAATTTCACAAATATTTCCGCTTGGCCATTGCTGTGGGCGTGATACGGGGTGACCAGGGCGTGTCAGATCCCGTGTTCTGCTAGGAACATTTCAAAGACATTATTTGTGAATTGTGGCCCGTTATCTGATACCAGAATGTCTGGTAGACCATGGGTTGCAAATACTTGTTTTAAAGCCTTACTGGTGGCTTCTGCGGTTGTTGACTTCATTCTAACAATTTCTAACCATTTTGAGAATGCATCTACTATACTCAAGAAAACTTGTCCCTGCATGGGGCCTGCATAATCGATATGAATTCTGGACCAGGGGCCCCTGGGCTTTTCCCATTCTCTATATGGCGCTGCGGGGGGATTGGGTCTGGACTCTTGGCATGTGGAACAAGTTGCGACCCACTTTTCTATTGCATCATCCATCTTTGGCCACCATGCATAACTCCTGGCCAATGCCTTCATCTTAACCACCCCCGGGTGCCCTTCATGCAATAGTTTTAACAATTTTTCCCTTAATACAATTGGAATGATCACTCGATCCCCCCACAAGACACAACCCTTTAATAAAGATAGTTCTTTTCACCTTGTCCAATAAGGCCGAAATTCCTCTTTCACCCGTGTGCCCGGCAAGCCCCTCCCCACCCAGCAAGAAACTTGTGCCAACAGTTTGTCTCTGGAGGTTGCTTTAGCAATGTCCGATGCTGTGATAAGTCCTGGAGCAAGTTGGTCGATGCAGAGAACGGTGCTGGCAGGGGCTGGGTCTTCGATGGGCAAGGGGCAACGGTTGAGTGCATCAGCATGGGAAATTGCTTTTCCAGGTCAGTGTTGCAGGGAATAATTGTAGGCAGCCAAGAATAAAGTCCATCTTGTAAATCGTGGTGACAAGATGGGGGGGTAGGTTTGTCTCCACTAAAATACCTAAAAGCGGTTTGTGATCAGTGATCAGCAGAAAGTATCTGCCATATAAATATTCATGAAATTGCTTGACTCCAGCGACCAGGGCCAAAGCCTCCTTGTCAATCTGACTATAATTTCTTTCAGCGGGAGACAAGGTCCTA
>JAEANM010004618.1:0-20557 GCA_017656035.1 Myanophis thanlyinensis
TTCTTGTCCTACCCTCAGGTGCTTTGGAGAATAGCTTGACTCCCTCTTCTTTGTGGCAGCCCCTGAGATATTGGAAGAGATCAGATAGGGAATGTGCAGAAGAGGGGGAGTTAAGAAACAAATAGAGGGGAGAGAAATTGGATGGTTTGGCAGGAAGTATTTTTCCTATGATGTGAAGGAATTCTATTTCAAGTTCTAGGCAACATTTTCCCAGGCAAGGTTTATATTGAATTGCAGTCTGTTGTGTATTTAAGATGTCATTTCAGACAGTTGCAATCAAGACCAGTTCTATAATTAGTCACAGACTGACCAGTTTAGACATCACATTTTGGGTGTTTTGAAAGGGCAAAAATGGAGGGGTTATGAATTTACTAATAATACATGATTACTGCCAGAAACAAGATGTTCTTGTGGCATTGCTTCTCTCTTGTGCTCAACTAATTTAACAGGCCTTGAATTCTATTCAGATGATTCTGGACTGTGGCAGGGTAGAAGAGAAGAGGATAATATCATCTAATACTGTATTTCAGGCAATAAATATCAAATCAGTGCTGCCCTGTGTCTATAATCATATCTATATTTTATCTTGTAGCATTGTTCTTGTGTGTGTGTGTGAAAATCATTGCTTGGAAAGTCATGCCTACACTAATTCTGTCCTTCCTCTTAATAAGTAATAACTTGTTCCAGTTTTTCAGTCCTGTGTGATAATATAAAATTATCTTAGCTATTTTTGGCCCAGTGGCAATGTATTTGATAGGGAAAGTCCTTTGTAATAATAGCTTCACCTGTTTGATAATTATCTCCTTTGCCTTGAGGATTTGATTGCTCTCAGTTTAAAGGAGAGTTTCCTGTTCCTACTTTGTTACAACATGAGATTTGGGAAGTTAAGCCTATTGACTAACATTGGCTTTTACTTGTTTTTAAAGGTCCTGACACCCAAGTCTGAAGATGCTGAGATGCAACCAGCTTGGAGAAATCTTTAAAGGACCGCACTCTAAAGAGTGTGGCGTGAGCTCCCCCTGGTGGAAAACAATTAAAACAAAAGTTTCTTGATGTTCAAAGTGCATCGCACTCAAATTAAGTCATGGCTGTTGTCAGCACAGCACCCCCTAGTTTCTTTCTCTTTCCGGAAAACGAAGCTGTGGACCCCGTGATAGTACTTCATTACAATTATACTGGAAAGCTTAGCCGTGGCAAAGAAAAGAAATTGACCATCATTGCACTTCTCATTATCTGTGGCTTTATTATCCTGGAGAACCTAATGGTGCTGATTGCCATCTGGAAGAACAACAGATTTCACAACCGCATGTATTTTTTTATTGGCAACCTGGCCCTTTGTGACCTGTTGGCGGGAATAGTTTACAAAGTGAACATTCTGATGTCAGGAAACAAGACCCTGACTTTGTCTTCCAGGATCTGGTTTGTTCGGGAAGGCAGCATGTTTGTGGCGCTGGGTGCTTCTACATTCAGCTTGTTAGCTATTGCCATAGAACGACATTTGACCATGATCAAAATGAGGCCATACGATGCAAATAAAAAGTACAGGGTTTTCCTGCTTATTGGAACGTGCTGGCTTATCTCTCTTTCTCTGGGAGCTTTGCCCATCCTTGGTTGGAACTGTATTGGCAATTTAAGAGACTGCTCCACTATTTTACCATTGTACTCCAAGAAATATGTAGCATTTTGCACCATTATCTTCATAGCCATCCTAGTGGCCATCGTAATCCTCTATGCCCGCATTTACATCTTGGTGAAATCAAGCAGTCGGAATGTCACCAATCATAACAACTCAGAGAGATCCATGGCGTTGCTGAGGACTGTTGTGATTGTGGTTGGGGTTTTCATTGCCTGCTGGTCTCCCCTGTTCATTTTATTGCTGATTGACGTGGCCTGCAGAGTGAAAGAGTGCTCGGTTTTGTATCAAGAAGATGGCTTCATAGCTTTAGCGGTCCTTAATTCAGCCATGAATCCCATCATCTATACGCTGGCAAGCAAAGACATGCGCCGGGCTTTCTTTCGCCTGGTGTGTGGTTGTCTGGTGAAGAACAATGCTGCCATGTCTTTGCCTATCCAGCCCACCCCGGATCAGAGTCGAAGCAAATCCAGCAGCAGCAGCACTCCGAAACTGAACAATGAGTTTCTGAAAGCAAAAGGTTTGTCGTACATCACTGAAAAGAATAAACCTCCATTTTATAATGGAAACGTCTGCAAGTGAAGTCTGCTGACTGGGCACTTCAAGGATTCTTGTCCTGTGGCTTTTACAGAGCCAAAGAGAATGGAGGGGGTTTTTTTTTAGTGGAGTTTCCTGCACTTAACTCACAGGAGGGGCAGACTTGAGACGGCTGCTTAATTCGAAGTGCCTATTTTGAGCACTGAGTTTTAGGTCTTCACCAACTGATTCAGGAAACTTTGGCTCCCTCTGCAAGTTCCCTTGAGGGTTGTGTAAAGAAAAGAAAAGTGCTACCCCTGACATTGCATTCTTGATGCAATTCAACTGAAAAAGTGTACTTACTAGAAAAATAATGTGGAAATGGCTGCTGATTACTTTAAAGCACTACATAAAATTCACTTTTTTATATTCCAACATGAAACTGTGGAAGCCCTTCCAGGACCCAAGTAGAGTCTTCCTCAGCCCATCTTGCAAATATCCCATCTTTCTGACATCTGTCTAGAACAAAGGTCAAACTCAAGGCCCAGGGACTGGATCCAGCCCATGAGGTACTTAGATCTGGCATCCGGGGTTGCCCTGGAAACAGCAAAGGCACGCAGCCCTCCCAAACTCCATTTTCACTGGCAGAGGGTTGCAGGAGGCTGTGGCAGCCAAAAAGGGAGCTCGGGAGCCCGTTTTGCTGGCAGAGCGCTTGGGCCACCACAGGTGCCCCCAACATGAGTGATGTCGAGCTAGCCATGCCCCCCCTGGCCATGCCAACCCCCCAATGTCAAACACAACCCTGATGTGGCCCACAAAGAAATCAAGTTTGACATCTCTTGTCTAGAATCCACATTTAGGATTTAAGAGTGGGTCTGGACAATTTAGTATTATATGACTGGCTTTCTCTTTAGTAATAGAAACACTTATAAGCATTCTGTGATGTCCCAGTAATTCAGCAAGCAATTTGGGAACAAAGGCAAAAGAATTTCATGGCGATGCCTGGTCAGCCAGTTGGATATGTATACAAATAACCTTCTTCACTGTTACTGTTGATTGGCCACAGGAGACAAGACTGTCTTACCTCTATCCCACAGTTTAAAGTGAATAATATAGGTATATTCTATCCAGGCTGCACTGTTTTTGATTTCTGTTAACATTTTCACAAATATTTATTCATTTTTGAGATTTGTTCTATCAAGAAATCAGGGCTGAAGTTAGAATGTGGTGGTTTATTTTGCCAGGCCTGATAAACAGTTGCAGGCCCAGCATTTGCTGTGCTGACGTACATAATCAATGCATCCTAGGACAAAAAGGTGGGATTTTAAGTTGGGGCACCAATTTTAGTTTTTCTTTGTATTTGTTTTTCTTTTATTATGCCTGCTGTGTGGCATAGGTTTACATTATATGGCATTATAATATGCTAGTCTGTATAATATAACTCTTTAATGTAACAAGTACTGTGAACATGTAATCTTCAAATATTTTTAAGTAAATGAAGAAAACATCTTTATGTAAGTTTTGTGAGAAGAAAATAGATGCTCAATTAATCCAGTAATCAATCTTGCATTTACCAGTGCAAATTTCCAATGCAAATGCAGCAGTTGTGACCAGAAGCCATTTCTGTGTTATTCTGTAAAAAAAATATAATCATTGTTTTTCACTAAAATGTTTTTTATTATTATTTAATATAGTTTGATGGTAAAATTAAAACATGTGACTTGGAATTTCATGTAAATTTCACCTATATATTTTTAATGTCAGGTTTGGTTTTTTACTGTTTGGGAAGAATGTTACAGATTGAAAAAATTGGTCCACATTATTGTTGCTTAAAACAGAACCGGATAAATGGTCTGTTGGAAGTGATGCGATCTTCCCCAGAATCATGAAAAAACAGAAGACAAAGGAAAATTGTGACAACTTAGACAAAGATATACAAATCACAAATCATATTTTACTGTTGATATTCATTGGCAGTTATATCTAGGCCCAAACTGAAATCCTCCTTGTTGGAGTCTTCCTATATATTAATCTATTCTTAGTCTCATCTGCCTAAGCCCTTTCTACAAGTAGTCCTTGGCTTACAATCTTTCATTTAATGACTGTTCAAAGTTACAACAGAATTGAAAAAAAGTGATTTACAACTGATCCTTGCATTTAGGACCATCGTAGCATCTCTACGTAACATGATCAAAATTTGGATACTTGGCAGCCACAATGTATTGCTGATGGTTGTAGCATTCTGAGGGTTATTTATTCACAATTTTCCCAGCCAGCTGCTGACAATGGGGGAAGGCGAATTTCCTTAATGACTGCATGATTCACTTAACAACTGCAGTGATTGCTTAAAAATCACAGCAATTAAAAAAAATTGTAAAATCAGATGCAACTCACTGAACAATCTGCTTTTTAGCAATGGAAATTCTGGTCCTTTATTATACTTGTAAGCTGAGGATTCTCTGTATATACTCTGCTTATTTTGGCTTATTTTTATCAAAGTCAACTTCTTCACTCTCTATACTGGTACAGCTCTCCATGAGGCTTAGACATTTCCTTAACTATATGCCATAATTAATTGCTATTCCACAATCCATCTGGCCAATATAATCTTTCTCAGGGAAATGCCATGAATTGATAGAATCTGCCACTTTCGTGGAGCTTGCCTCAAAAATTTGTCAGGGGAAAGAAAGTGTGATGTCTGAATTCTTCCATAGGAGTAGATCCAACCCAGTCTGAGATCTGAACCACAGCAATGCCTATCAAATCAAACAGTCAATAATGATCCGAGTCCTGGCCATGTCTGGTCAACACTACAGAGCACGGAAATTGCTTCCACCATGCAAGCATTTCATATTGCTTGCTTGCCAAAGGAGGTCTGAGCGCTATTCCTTCCAAACATCTCTCTTCTTTAGATGGGTTCTTTTGGGAAGAAAATGAACAGTTAGACATACGAATCAAGCCCTTCTCTTTCTAAATGATGACAGAAAAAAACGAGACAGGAAGGGCGAGAGCAGATAAGACTGTCAAATACATCTTGAAATGCTGGCAGAGAACAGGAGACTGTCTGAGTCAGTCCTTTTCCTAAAGCCAAATGTGTCCACCCATCAATCTTCACAGCCCACAAAATGTCATGAGCAACAACTGTCCTGCAGGAAATGGGGTGGCGGGAAAATGTTTCTGGCTTTTCGCAGTCAAGCCAAGGCTGCAGTGATAGATGAGATGCAAAACAAAACTCAGCTGATTTTCTAATCAGGAGGAGGGAGAAATCCTTTTGATTTCCAACTTCACATACAGTAATCTAGCAAATACCAAGATATCAAAACCCTACACTGATTGGATGTCATCATTACTTGGGATGTTTATCAATGGAATCTTTCTCAGTGATTCCTGTTCCTGGGCAACAGATTGGATAAGTTTTATAATTTCATGAAGCCTTCCTGAACATCTCTGCTGTAGGACAAAGTCCAAGCAAACTGGCCTTTTACAAGAAGTTATCGATTTACCATTTTATTTAATTAGACTTACATCACAGCTTTCCTCTGCAAATCCAAGGCATTATATATAAGGCCTCCTTTTCCTGTTTTGTTTCTCCACAATTTCTTTAGGTAGTCTGAGGTAATGATAACCATTACCAAATTACTATATAAACTTCCGTGGTTGAGGATAGACTTGAACCTGGATCTCCCTTATCCTAGTACAACATCTTAATTAGTACACCATACTGATTAAAAAGGGTTTAGAGCAGGGTGGATTTGATTTAAATCACTAGTAAAAAGGCTTAATTTAAATCAACCCGATTTAAATCATAATTTTTAAAAATCAACTGTGCTCTGTCCCACAGCGGCTCCTCCTCTGACCTGCTGTTGATTCACTGACAGTCCCAATATTGCAGAATATATAGCCTCATGCTACATAACTAAGCTCATGCTGAATAAACTAAATTATTAATGTATCTTAATTAGAAAACTATCTTGAGGTAGATTTTTACTCCAAAAGCATTTTATTAAAATAAATTTGATAAAAATTAAAAAAAATCTGATTTAAATGAAACAAATTGATTTAAATCAAACAAATTGGATTTTTTAATTTTTTTTTTTAAAAAGTATCGATTTTTATCCACCCTAGTTTAGACCATTGGTTTTCTCCCAGTTGTAGAGCTGGCATAAACAATCCAAATATTTGGAATTAATTTCATCATTCCCAGCAAACCCATTCAATGGTCAAGAATACTGGGATCAAAATATTTGGAGAATACCATGTTGCATATCTTGTTCTATAACTATGTTCCAGGCCAAGTTAAAACTTCAGAATATAAAAGCTGTACTTTGCATTTCATAGACTATGCATTGCATAGTCAACTGGCAAACTGCCGTACTGGGTCTAATTTGAAATCATTATTTGATTGGCAATGCTGAATTTCTGAGAAAGTAATAAATTATAAATCAGTACTCCAAGTTTGATTTGAGAATTGGATGTGATACTTTTTAATGTGTTTCTGGTGATTCAAAGGTTTGGAACTGTTTATTTTGAACAGGAAAATACATATTCTGGGAAGTGGGGGAGAAGAGTTGCTAGTTGACAATGATCTTGCATTTGAAACAATATAATTAAATTATAATAAATAATTATTAAATAATATTTCATCAGATAATTAGAACAGCTCCATTACATTCTTTAGAATTATACTCACTTGAAAGATTTGGTATTTATCTTCTATTTTGAAGAAGAGCTCCAGAATTTTTATTAATGAATTCAAGTTATGAGTTCTTACCTTCCCATCCTGTTCAGCCAAATGATTTGTAATCTTACATGACAAAGCTGTAATATTACACATCTGGCAAGTATAAATTTGGAGAAAGCTGTAATACTGCATTTGCACACAATTTTAAGTACCCATTTCATATGTCATCAGGACAAAGTAATTATCAAGAAAAATGTGTAGATAAAAACACATGATTTTTATTTTTAATGAAAAATTGAATCTTTCAGATTTGCAGTTTGCTGAAATTGTGGGCAGGAAAATCATGTTTTCTATATTTAACTCCCTCCAGTTCAAAAGCTGCCAAGAGTCTTGTTTTATGTTCTTTCTTTTTTAGAAATTGCCTAGGATGGTTAGCAGCTGTTCTTTGTGAAGTGACTTAAATCATAAGCAATGTTTCATCAGTCTCCAATTTAAAAGTCTCTGTAAGAAATTATGTTTTTTTTTTCTGAAATAAGTTGGAGACAAAATGCCATTGTTCAAATGGTAATATAGCTCATGAAGAGACCACTTTCTGCCAGCTGGGCTGCTAGCAAGGACTATTCCGTTATTTTCTCCAGATGTTAGTTTTCCAAACTAGAAATGGCTTTTTGTAAGATTTGTTTAATGTGACCTTGTTACAAATGCATAGCATTAAGAGGTAAATATTGACAGTATAGAAAGTTAAAACTTTTTTTTTTTTTTTTGCTTCCATGGTTCCTGGAATGATGAAATAGATACAAACAATGCAAAAGTGGCTATAGATAGAGAGAGAATTGCATTTGTTTTAAATGTATAAAGTCTTTGGGAATTGAAATTCCAAGAATACAGCAGACACCTATACTCTTCTTAATGGCCACCATTCATAAGACAGTTATTGGTATGATATAGATATTCCTGTATCAAAGATCTAATTAATCCACCTACATTAAATTAATATATTTTTTCTTAGGCTATTATTTTATGCAGCTAATACAAAAAGAATCCTTGAACTGCATACTTTTAAGGTGCTAGAAAATCATTTGTTATATATAGCATTAGTCTTAGCTTTGTGAAGATTAATTGCAAACTGCTTGAGTCCATTTAAAACAGTTCCAGTTCCAGTAACAAATACATCTAGAAGACCCACAGGTCAAGCATGAAAGATCAAACCGTTGAAGGTCTAGTTAAATTGATGTATTGCTAATTGTGCCTTATGCACAGGAATCTTCTCAACTAGTGGTTAGCATCTGCTTGGACTTAGATAAGGGTCAACAGAATTTAAGGGATTCCAATAAACTTGTGTCTACATAGGGATTCTAGGCTGATCCCTCTTTTAATTCTGCCCCAGGTTCTCCCACTCTTTAGAGACTGGAGATTTAACAGATTGCTTCTGTTAAAAGAAGTCTTGTCAATGTAATTTATAGATCTAAATGTCAGAGCAGGTGCAGACATTGGAAAAAGCTAAATGGGTTGCTCCTTGGATGAGAAACCACCAAAAACTGTTTAGTTTTTGTTTCTCAAACTTGGCAGATTGAAGATATCCAGAATTTAACTACCAGAATTATCCAACCAGCATGACTCACCATGGAATTCTGGGAGTTGAAGTCGACTCTACACCAAGTTGTCAAGGTTGACAAGTCAAGCCAAGTCAAGTCAAGTAGGTTTTATTGTCATTTCAACAATATACAGTGCAGTACACAATGAAACAAAACAATGTTTCCCCAGGACCAAGGTTCTACATCAGACAACATAGATAAAAAAGAAAAAGAGCAGGACACAGAACTACACATAGCTCTAAATCTGAGAACTTAGAGAAAGAAGAAAAAGCTAAATGCACAAGTATTTATGGTTCCAGTTTCTTTGTGTTGAGTCTGATGGCTTGTGGAAAAAAACTGTTACACAGTCTGTTTGTGCAGGCCTGAATGCTTCTGTACCTTTTTCCAGATGGCAGGAGAGTAAAGAGCATGTATGAGGGGTGTATGTGCTCAGCCACAATGTTTCTGGCTTTACGGATGCAGCATGTGGTGTATATGTCCATGACAGAGGGAAGACCAATCCTGATGATCTTCTCTGCCGTCCTCACTATTCACTGTAGGGTCTTGCGATCCGAAACAGTGCAATTCCCAAACCAGGTGGTGATGCAGCTACTCAGGGTGCACTTGATGGTCCCTCTGTAGAAGGTTGTAAGGATGTGTGGTGGAAGCTGTGCCTTCCTCAGTTTCCTCAGAAAGTAAAGACGCTGCTGGGCCTTCCTTGTTTTGGAACAGGTGTTGAGGGACTAGGTGAGATTCTCCACCAGGTGAACACCAAGGAATTTGGTGCTCTCTACGATCTCCACAGAGGACCATTGATGTTCAGCAGTCATGTTGTGTCCTCCTGAAGTCAACAACCATCTCTTTTATTTTGTCTACATTCAGAGACAGGTTGTTGGCTTTATACCAGTTTGATAACTTCTCCACCTCCTCTCTGTATACTGTCTCATCATTCTTGCTGATAAGACCCACACAATCATGCCATCAATGAACTTTATGATGTGATTCGAACTGTGCATTGCTACACAGTTGTGTGTTAGCAGGGTGAACCGCAGGGGACTGAGCACATAGCCCTGAGGGGCTCCAGTGCTCAGCATGATGGTGTTAGAAGTGTTGTTTGCAATCTGGACTGTTTGAGATCTTCCAGTCAAAAAGTCCAGGATCCAGTCACAGAGGGAGGTGTTCAGGCCCATCAGGTGCTGGGGAATGATAGTGTTGAATGCTGAACTAAAGTCTATGAACAGCATGCATACGTATGAGTCTTTATTTTCTAGGTGAGTGAGGGCTAAATGGAGTGTAGTGGAAAAGGCATCTTCAGTGGAGCGATTCGAGCGGTATAAAAACTGCAGTGGATCCAATGTTATGGGCAGCAGGGTCTTTATGTGCCTCATGATGAGCCTCTCGAAGCACTTCATGATGATGGGAGCAAGTACAATTGGACAGTAGTCATTGAGACAGGACACTGATGGTTTCTTCGGCACAGGGACGATGGTTGTTGTCTTGAAGCACTTTGGGACAACAGTGGTGCTCGGGGAGATGTTGAAGATGTTGGTGAAAACATTTGCCAGTTGGTCTTCACATCCTCTGAGCACTCTGCCAGGAATATTGTCTGGTCCCGTAGTTTTCCGTGGGTTGACTCTGCTTAGAGCTTTCCTCACATCAGTAGTGGAGGGACAAAGTATCTGGTCGTTGGAAGGGAGCATGGTCTTCCTCGCTGTCACATCATTCTGTGCTTTGAAATGGGCATAGAAGCTGTTCAACACATCTGGAAGGGAGACATCACTCTCACAGGCAGGTAGTGATGTTCTGTAATTAGTGATAGCTTGGATGCCCTGCCACATACGCTGTGTGCCGCTGCTGTTCGTGAAGTGTTGGTGGATGCTCTGGGCATGGCCATGCTTTGCTTCTCTAATGGCCCGGGATAGATTGGCTCTCGCTGTTCTTAGGGCTGCTTTATCACCTGCCCTGAATGAAGAATCTTGGGTTTTCAGTAGAGCACGCACCTCTCCAGTTACCCACGGCTTCTGGTTGGGGTGTGAGATCATTTTCTTGGACACTGTGACTTCATCAATGCATTTGCTGATGTAGCCGGTCACTGACGATGTGTACTTCTCCAAGTCAATGAGTCACCATTGGTTGCAGACTCCCTGAACATGTCCCAGTCAGTGCATTCAAAGCAGTCTTGAAGAGCAGAGATGGTTCTGCTGGCCAGGTCCTCACCTGCTTCCGAACTGGTCTTGAACACCTGATGAGTGGTCTGTATGCTGGAATTAGCATAACAGAGATGTGGTCTGAGTAGCCAAGGTGGAGGCGGGGCTTCACCCGGTATGCACCCTGGATGTTTGTATAAACAACATCCAACGTATTTTCCCCTCTGGTTGCAAAGTCCACATTTTGATGAAATTTAGGGACCACAGTCCTGAGATTTGCATGATTGAAATCTCCGGCAACAATAAACAGTCCATCAGGGTATATGTTCTGCAGTTTGTTGATGGTCCAGGGAAGTATACAGAGTGCTTCCTTAGCATTAGTGCTAGGTGGGATATACACACAATATAATAACAGTGGTGAATTCCCTGGGTAGATAAAAAGGTCTACATCTCACAACCATAAACTCCACAAGTGGTGAGCAGTAGGTGGAAACAAGGACAGAGTTTTTACACCATTCTGTGTTGATGTATACACACAGTCCACTGCCACGAATCTTACTGCACAGAGCTGCATTTCTGTTGGCATGAAACGCAGTTAACCTGTCCAGCTGAATAGCAGCATCTTGAACTCTATCACTCAGCCATGTCTCTGTGAAAACAAAGATGCAGCAGTGTCTGTACTCATGCCGTGTAGCTTGCTGGAGTCTGATGTAGTCTAATTTATTGTCCAGGGAGCGGACATTTGCTAGCAGTATGGATGGTAGAGCAGGTAGAGAAATACTGCTATCTAGGCTGTAGACAGAAGTCTATAGTCTAAGCCAGTGGTGGCGAACCTTTTACTTACTGAGTGCCGAAAAGTACATGCTTTGTGTGTGCCATCCATACTTGCGTGCGGCTCCTCCACATGCGCTGTATGTGCAACCATACCATCTGTGCATGCATGCTTTTGTACATGCAATGCACGCATGCTGCACACAGACGCACATATAAGCAATCATGTGCATGCACAGGAGAGCTCCGAAGACCAGCTGGATTTCCTGCTGCAGTCATGTGCATGCACAACAGAGGCCCAAAAACCATCTGGGTCTGCAATCACGCATGTGCATGCTCAGCTGGAGGTAAATTGGCAGACAGCTTGTGTGCTCAGCAAGATAGCTCTGCGTGCCACCTACGGCACCCGTGCCGTAGGTTTGCCATCACAGGTCTAAGCTGTAGACTAGACTGGGAAGTTTCAAACAAAGTCCAGAAGATGGTAGTGGCAAATAATTTCTGTGCTATTGCCAAAACCAAAATCTAATTGAGGGTAAACAGTATTGGCTCAAGAGTGACTTTCTATTTTTATAGCTGTCAATAGGCTTATCCTTCATTAATTGAATTAATCCAATATTGTGGGTTTAAAGCCTCAGAGCAATTAATTTCATAATTTGGGGTGTGGTGGGATTTTTTAAAAAATGTCTATTACATTTAGAATATATAATAAATGTAATTATGAAGGAAATGTGTATTTGAGTAATCCAAATTCTTATAGGATAATAATGTTCTTTATTATTTCCTTTACTAATTTTAAACTTAGAAACTCTACTATCCAGCAGGCTTCGTATAGCTATTAAATAGATAACCCCATCTCAATTCAATAAAAGATGAAAAAACAGGAAACCCTGTTCGACCTTGTAATGTAATAAAAACATTACTACCACCACAACTTGCCCCTACTACAGTTTATCTTTCCCGCTACTAACATATGCTTCCCCCCACATCCCGAGTTCTTGTAGAAAAAGATGGGCACATAATTTTAGACTTGACTGCAAAATAAGAATTACATGTCTAATAAAACCTTGATATTGAACACTGTTTTATTAAATCAAAGTAATTTCATACAGCATATTAATAGAAAATTCAATGCATGTACTTCATACACAGATCACATCAAGTCAAAGTCAAAACAAATCGCAAACAATCTGGAGTAGTGTTATATATGAATCGAAATGAGACATCTGAAGTGTGAGAAAATGATCATTTACTTGAGAAACAAGAATAGATTAAAAAGTTGATCCAGAATAACATTTCTTGTTGGAATACTATCTCACAGAGTCATTTTCCTTTATCTGATGCTTGTTCGTTGCATTATTTTTTCCTGTTTGCTTTCTACTATTGTGCTTATTATATTACATTTCTACTCTTACCTTTTTTCAGCTTTTATTTTCTAAAGGAAACAAGACTTGTGATACTTATATTCTAACTTCACAATCATACACAACTTAGATCTTTTCTTCTGTTAAAACTGCACTGAAGAATAGAAAAATGGTTGTTGTCTTCAGCAGATTGACTTCAAAAATATAATTATCTACCATGTCTATATAGAATGGGACATGTGTGTATGTACACAAGCAGTGTTCCTGTTAAGAAATGAGAACACTTTGAGAAAAGACACTTTTCTGAAAATCCTCCTAAGCAGTATTTCTTTTAAATGTTTCCCTATTCCGAAATCTTAAAAACACATTATTCCAGTATCCTGCAAAACTGCTGTTTCTTCAGCCTACAGAAACTTCAATGGATGATGTTCTTTTTCTATGGACCTACAGCTACACTTTATTTCTGATTGTGGCTTGTTGCACATCTTACCAGCCACAGGGCCAGTCACTGGTTTTTTTCAGCAGGTTGTTGGAGGCAAAGTTCAGTTCCAGAAGAGACAATGGGTAAATTGTACTCAAGATGATGCTTGATCAGGTGGCTGATGCTATCAAAGATACGGTCCTTTGTACGAATCTGAAAATAAGAAAGGACATGCAATCATATTATTTGCCAGATTTGATGATGCTTAACTTAAAGCCCAAGCCAGGTGTAGCAATCCAATTATATGAATTTGATAGGTATGGCAGTGGAAAATGATAGAGTTTGGAAAGTCAGGCTGGGAGAAGACCAACGAAATTAGTGAAGGATCATGTGCAAAACAAACCTATTTCTTTGGTCTATGCCTATTTCTTTAACTGCCATGCTTGATTCTACTAATTTAAAGCCCAACATAAAAATATTATACCACAGTTGTGAAAAAGACTACTTTTCATCAATTTGTATGATATATTCCTTTGCAGATTTTTAATATCCAACTTACTGGTGTAAATAATGAGCAAATACATGGAGCATTGTGATGGGGAGACTAAAATCAAATTGAAACACTGGGATATTCTTTAAGAGCTCAGATCCAAGCTTAGGATAATGGAGTTTTTAACAAACTGGCAAGATTTTTAAGCAGAAAAATCAGAATCATACTTCTGAAATGTGGCATGTTTCCTTTCTTTATGAAGAGTTTCCCTGCTTTGCAACCTCAGCCTAAAATAGCCTTACTGATGTTGTGAGAATAATCTTTGATTGTCCTCTGCTGTTCAAACGTGAAAGCTACACCTATTATTTCTTGGTTCTTCATCAAGAACCAGACACCAGCCTATAAATTAGTAGAGAAATTTAGGGCTCATAAAAGGGATGGTGCATCCCATTGAAGTTTTGTCAGCACTAGGGATTACACAGAATCATCTGTTCTACTTCAAATTATATCAAGACCAACCCCCCTCCCTTTTCCCTTCTCTTTATTGATGGGAAAGCAATTCCTTCCTAAATTAAGGTTGATCCAAGCCATATCAGAGATGGCTTCCAGGGAATGTGGTTCAACAGGCTCATATGGAAAGTTACTCAGTTTTGAAAGAAATTGGCTGGGAACCAGAAGTAGATCTGCCGGTGCATTCCTGGAATAGAGACTTACTTGTAAATAAAACTGATTCCACAGAAAGAACCAGCAGAGTTCTTTCCCTGTTAGACGAAAATGATTCCATATACGATCTAGCTAGTTATGCTGTTCACTTGAAATGAATTTGAAACATGTCAAAATCATGTTCACCTGACACATGAATTGCCAAACTGATCCAAAACATTACATCAATTTATTTGCCCCCAGATTGCTTTGGAGAGGTTCAACTACCTTTCAGGCCTTAATGAGGCCTTAAACGGGGCTACAACTCTTCTTCCATATATATATGAAAGAATTAGTGGAGCAGGTGGCTAGACTTTATGCTGAGTTCTCTGATACTGGCTGGGGAATCTCTTCACAAACTTTGCCTTCAGACATGAGAAAACAACACAATTTGCCATTCTTAGTGTCTGTGCTTTGCCATTCCTGAAACCATTCTCCTATTGTTCTACCACTGTTGTTGATTGAGGTGGAGAGAGAGTTCATGGTTTCATCTGTAAGAAGAACGATATTACTGGAACAGAAAATTCCATCATCCAGTGACCTCCAAGCTTTCCTTTTCAAACAACGAACAGTGTCTTCAGCTAAGCCTGAGGCTTGCAGTGGAGATGAGAAGAAGGCAAACTTTCAACCAAGAACCATGTAGGTTGCTTTGCACAGGAATACTTTTAGCAGCCAGAAAATGGCATCTGGGTCATCAGGTTCAAGCCTAAGCTCAGGGCAGGAGTCCAAACTTTACACCCAAAACCTGGATCAAGAGAGAATGGCCTTATTCTTTGCAACACCTTCTCAAGTATTGGAAGAGTGTTAGCATATCCCTCCTTAGCTGTTCTCAAAGCTGAGCACTTCTAATTACTGCAAATGATTATCATAGGGCTTAATTTTTAGTACCCTGATTGCTCCCTTCTCCAAGCCTCAATCCATTTTAAAGCATGTAGTCCAGAACTGGACAAAATATTTCAGGCTGCATCTCAGCAAAACACATTATGATAGAATGATTTTTTTAAATGATTTGGAAATGAAACGAAGAGAAAAGAGATGATCGGGTGAAGAATGGACCCTTGCAATTTTTAAGAACTAGGTTATTTCATATCCATCTCAGAGGAGGCTCCCTTTGCCAATAAATCATACCAACTAGCCCTGCCAGTCAAGTAAAGAATTGGTTTTGGTTGGTTTGTTTTTTTTAAAAAGGGTTTTATTTTAAAATTGGAATATAATATTCTTGGCAGTGGTTCCACACAACTGTGTTTGGCTTTTGGTTAGGCAATTTGGGGTTATAAGGCTGCCTTGTCCTCTTGTTGTCTTACCTGAAAAGAATATGCAGGGGTAATGTCTCAAAACATTATTGATGTGAAATCCTTCAGGTTATTAAGCTGAACTTCTGCAACGTCACTCTCCCTTAAAGATCTGTCCCCCATTTCATTTTAATCCCATTCATCCACCTGCATGAAGCAGTTGCAGATATTTTGATGCTTATGGTTAAAACTTTTATTGACTCATATCCAGCTGAACTGAATCGTACTGCCTACGAATTTCAGAATGAATCACAACGAATCAAAATATCAGGCAACTATTGAATCTTGGGTTTTCAGTCTGAATTAAATCAGGGCTGATTTGCACACACCAAACCCTTTCAAGGCTTCTGGGGTGGTATCCCTCCAGAAGCAGAATGGGTTTTGTCAAGCTGAAGCATCTCTTCAGAATTGCCCTGGTCTCCAACATTAGATTCTCTGTTGCTCTGGATATTCTATTGCACCACCACAAGTCAAGTATGAATCAGTTTGCTTTAATGATGAAAATGGATAGTGCAGAAGGCTATGTCTCCACAACCTAAAATAAAAGAGGTCTTCTCGCTCCTTAGGATCAAATACTTACAACTCCTTCAGGGTCTACCAACAGAAGATGTTTGGCTTGTCCATTCTGTAATCCAGTGAGTACATAGGATCCTGGATTGGAGGTACTTTTCCTAACCAGAAAGTCTCCACTTTTCTTTAAGAGTTGTTCTGCTTCTTTCCTGGTCATTTCTCCTTGATACCAGGGCTCAGTGCTCAGTTCGTCAGCTACAGTTGCCCCACTTGCTCTGGAAAGGAGAGGACTGGTACGTTCAACTGAGGTAGCCTTATTCAAAACAGGCCCAGGCATTTGATTCTTGAGAGCATCTTCAAAAGGGCCTGGTAAACAGAAGAAATAACAGAGAGAAATTAGCAACACAAGTAGCCCAGCAATCATTTTATGCCATCCAAATTCTTTAATGTTTCTCTATACTATGCTCAGGAAAGAGATCTTTGTAAATTGCAACGACCAAGGGGTCTTAAACCAGCTTCACCTCAACGGGTTGTTCTGCTGCATGTCAAAAACCTCTGAACGTTTATAGTTAATTCAGTTGGGTAGAAAAGAAATTATATTTAACTTTTTTCCAAAACAAAATACATTTCAATAGAATTTGTATGAATAACATTAGTGTGTTTCTGAACTAATTTAGTTATAAAGTGATCAAAGGGCTCTTCAGACTCTCCTTGTAATAAAAAGAATAACAGCAAGTCTATTACCTTAGCAGAGGAAATAAATTTTAAAAAGCAAAAAGTTCCTAGATGTTTTCAAGCATCACTTTCTGGACACTGCCTAACAGGAAGGATAAGAACTAAGGCCCAATCTCAACCTGCAGTCCAGGAGGATCACATGGTTTTTGGTATCCAAAGCCTTGAAGGTGTTCAAGAGAACTAGTCACATATATTCTATCCATTTTCCAGCACAAGTGATGCCCTAAGGCAATTTACAATGTAATAAGGGTAGAGGCAGTTTTTGTGAGCAAGGCAATAAAGATTAAGCTAGAAACAACTGCATTATTTACAGGATTAACCCTGCAAAGTGGGAAAAAAACAAAAGGAGATTTCTTCTAATAACCAACCGGTGCGAATCAGCTGAATTTCACCTCTGCACTATACCATTTCTGGAAAATGGCTATCTAGTCTCTTCTTAAAAGCCTTAGTGATAAAGCACCCACAACTTCTGAAGATAAACTGTTCCATTAGTTGATTGTTCTCACTGTCAGAAAATTTCTCCTTATTTCTAAGTTGAATTTTTCTTGATCAGTTTCCATCCATTGTTTCTTGTTTAGCCTTCAGTGCTTTGAAAAATAGATCAACACTCCCACCATCACCACGACCTTCTCTCTGTGGCAGCCTCTCAAATATTGGAACACTGCTATCATGTCTCCCTTGGTCTTTCTCTTCACTAGACTAGCCATGGCCAATTCCTGTAAGCGTTCTTCATATGTTTTAGTGTCCAGTCCCCTAATCATCTTTGGTGCTCTTCTCTGCACTCTTTCTAGAGTCTCTGCATCTTTTTATAGTGTTGTGACCAAAACTGGATGCAGTATTCTAGGTGTGGTCTTATTAAAGCATTACAGAGTAGTATCAGTACCTCACATTTGTTCACAGTAGTTCTCCTGATTTCCGTGTGACTAAGTTTAATTAAAATTGGAATATGAAATTAAATTAGAATATGAAATTTAAATTAAATTCCAATTTTAATGGAAATTGCTCACTGATTATTTCTGTGAGTCTTAAAATGAAGATTATCACTGTTCACAGCAGGTTAAAAGCAGCAAATGATTGGAAATTCAATTAATCCATTCAATTAATCCATTCAATTGATCCATAATCATCATCTTCCCTGCAGAAGATATGGCAGCCTTCTTGCTCAGATCGCATTTGCTTTTCCAAAAGTACAGATAATCAAAAATAGTTGACTATCCCAAAAAAGCAGGAGGAATGTGAATATTTGCTTCAAAATTAGATAATTTTTTTAACAATTGTTGGGGAAGTTGAATCATGTCATAACTGTATAAGCCAATAAGTGTCCATTTTGAATCTCTTTCCAGGATTGCACTTGTCAACCAATATAATGGTGGCTATAAAATTGTTGACTTAATAAATTCTCAAAAGCAAAAAAAAAAGATCATCTACTTCAAATTAGATTTTTAAAAGATGGTAAAATGAACTTACTCATGTCAAAAAGATCTTTTCCTGGTCTGCTGTCTTTGGTGCTTTCTATTTTTTCAGTAAACAAATTTTCAGCCTCTGTCTGAAGAGCATGTAGTGTTTCCATATTTATATGTCGTGTATTCACATACATTGGCATCTCTTTTGATGGATCAACATTGGATTTTCCTTCTGGCACACTGTAGATGTCCAAAGACCCTGTCAACACATCCAATGAAAATGAATATATCCTGAATTCAATAGGTCATCTTACTTCAATTCTAGAAACTGTTTTCACTTTCTGTCCATTATGTAGAATTCATTCTGCATCAGTGTTAACCACAGCACTCCAATATTATTTTTTTCCTATCCTGTGAACAATCAGACTTGTGCAGTTTTTAAAATGTTTATTTGTTTCAATATTACTTTTATTACTTTGTTTTTCTCATTTTCATATAGTAAAATAACATTATCTGGACACAAAAGACATACAAATACGGAGATAAGATAAAATATAGGGGAAACTGTTAATAATTCTTGTCCTCTACAAGTACAGCTAAATGTAATTATTATAAATAACTTAAAGTCAGTTAATAGCAATTCATCTGAAGTACCACTGCTACTTTTAGAAGAACACAATAAAAGTGACAAGAGACAGACAGTAGGAAGTTTGTAATTAATTTTGGAAAGATTCCTTGCTAAATAAAAAAGTTTTCAAGTAAATTTAGAGGGGGATTTTACAACAGAGAAGAACTTTGCTAGATATGTTCACCAGCTAAAGAGCCATAGTGTGAAAACAAAATTTAACCAGGATAAAAATAGAAAGCTCTTCTAACACAATATTCTCTAATCTGTCAATTACAAAAGCCCATATTGCTTGGATTCTCCTATATATTACACCAATATATTACCACTTCTGAGGTGCTGGAAGGAATTCAAAGTGGCCAATACCAGCTAAACAACAGGCATCTGTAATTTCACATTGTGTGAATAATAATAATAATCACAAAATATAAAGACCTGCAAATAGAAGAATGACTGTGGCAAAAGAAAGCAAAGATAATACCAATATTAAGAGGCACCTTCAGTACAATCCCAAAACATCTGAAGCACCACTGGAACACCATCAGCAATGACAAAATCATGATTAGTCAATTAGTCAAAGCAGCTTAACTTGGAACAGCTTACATCCTATAATGACACCTTTAACACCATCAAACAGCAGCATCTGCTTATCCTAGATCTTTGGGAAGGGCTCAATAAGTAGCTAAAAATACAAATCTTGTTGTTCAGTAACATCAGTGTCAATGCCAATGGTGTTTAGCATTAGCAATAGCACTTAGACTCATAGACTGCTTCACAGTGCTTTACAGCCCCCTCTAAGTGGTTTACAGAGTCAGCATATTGCCCCCAAACAATCTGGGTCCTCATTTTATCGACCTCTGAAGGATGGAAGACTGAGTCAACTTTGAACCTGCTTAAGTTTAAGCGGTACACCAGACTTTTTGGAATTATTATTTAACCCATCCTTTCTATATATAATTCAAACCCTATCCAATCAAAAACAATGAAAGATGGGCACAAAAGCCAAACTCAGGAAAAGCCACATCTACATTATTATCTTGCATACTCTCCAAATGGTAAATAGGGACAGTATCATCTGAATTATGTGGGGGCAGGGGAATGCTATTCCATGTGGCAGGTCCAGTGATGGAGAAAGCATGTTTCTTTGGCCCTACTAAATAATTGAGTGAGAACCTACTGTAGAACATGACCTCTTGTAAGAAGTAATTGACAGTATGTGGTTCTATACCTTGAGTATACATATAAAATACAAGAGTGTAGCTTACCTTGCCTGCTGGGTGCCTGTTGATGGTCTTCACCACACAGATCTCTGACGTGCTGGCTCTGGTAGTATGTTTGCTCTTTTCCCAATGCTGATGCAGACTAAGGCAGTAGTAAAAATATTCTTCATGCAAACGTTACCTTTAAAAACTGTTATGCATTTTCAGTAGGTCTTTTTTTATGATTGGTCCAGAGGCAATTCTACCCAAACCCAGTCTTCGTTCATTCATCATGTATGATACTATGCCTGAGCATGAATGAGTTTGCATAGGAGGATGAGAATAATGATGACCTTCTGGAAAACTGCATTCCTTTCCTGTTTTATTAACCCCTGTAATTCTAAATGACAAAGTTGGTATATTACATCTATAAAAGGAACTCCTCCAGTTGAATAACTCTTTCCTAATCAAAGAAAGAAAGAAAGAAAGAACGACAG
>JAEANM010004619.1:0-20555 GCA_017656035.1 Myanophis thanlyinensis
TTTTTGTACAGGTAATCCTTGACTTACAACAGTTTATTTAGTGACCATTCAAAGTTACAATGGCACTGAAAAAAGTGACTTATGACCATTTTTCACATTTATGACCATTGCAACATCCCCATGGTCATGAGAGACCAGGTGAGGCTAAGCGCCCTTTAATGTGAGTGACATTGAGTTGGCCATATTCACCCAGTCACATGTCCATCAAGCCATGCCTACCCAGCCAATCATTAGGGCAGAGAACCGGTTGTTAAATTATTTGAATCCCACCACTGCCCCAGTCCTTCTTTTCTTTAAACTAGACATACCCAATTCCTACAACCATTCTTCATATGTTTTAGTCTTCCACCCCTAATCATCTTAGTTGCTCTTCTCTGCACTCTTTCTAGAGTCTCAACATCTTTTATACACCATGGCAAACCAACCTGAATGCAATATTCGAAGTGTGGACTTACCAAGGCATTATAAAATGGTACTAACACTTCACATGTTCTTGATTGTATCCATCTATTAATGCAGTCTAGAACTGTGTTGGCTTTTATGGAAGTTGCAACACAACTTAACTTAAGCATAACTTAAACATTCATTTAGTGGTAATGATTAAAAGATATTGATAGACATTGCTTCCCTAAACTACACATGAGGTAAGCAGAAAAACCTACCCTGTCAGGAGGAGTTTCAAGTAAAAACGTTCCTATGCATGTTAATGCATGTGTTTCTGTGCACACGCCTAGGGAACAAAGTGCAGGAACAATTGGAAATAAAGAGAGGAAAAGGAAATACAATTTGACTATTCTGTCTCTTGTTCGTTGTTGCAGTCTGCAGGTTATAAGATTCTGATAGACAGACTCTCAAAAACCAGACCATCAATATAATTCTGCTTAAAGGCCACTGAGTGAGAAACTATCACTATATCTTGGGGCAATGTGTATATTGATTTGATACTCCATAATAAAATCTCCTGTTTCTGGTTTTATTTTTTTTAATTGATTAGTTAAAAACAAATAGCAAAAACGCAAAAAACAAATAAAAGATAAAGGCCATATATACATACATAAAATAAACTTTACACTAGAGTGATAGTTGAAGTTAAAATACTATGATTATTTTAAAAAAATTAAAATGAAAAACAAACAATAACAAAAAATAAAAAAGAAGTACAATGTATGTTGTGCTTTTCTCCAGTTCTTTCACTTCTATTCAGCTGTCTCTACTACTGCCATGCCCATTATCCAGAATAATTTGACTTTCCTCCTACAATATACAAAATCTGTTGTAAAATTATGGGGGTAAATTGTAAAATTTTGAGAAAACATCTTTTAAAATCTGTTAAGCAATTATCTCAGTATAGATGCAATGGAGATATATAGTCAAACAATTTTTAGTTCAATAATAAGAAAGTCCAGTTGTCTTTTGAAAAAGCTCCTTTGGGACAATCATGACCTGGATGACTAAGAATCTCCATAGACATTAGCAGGACTACATATTCAACATTATGCTATGGCCAGGAATATGAGAGAAGCACTGAAATAATTCTATACCCTAAATAAGTACATGAACTCATGTTGACTAGAATCTAGTGTAGCCAAAATATATACAAATAAGCATTCATTGATTTATCTTTGTTCCTTCTGTATTATTTTTTCTTCCTTTATTGCAAGATAGACTTAAAAGATTTATGTCCTAGAAGCAAATAATACCTCAGACTTGTCCGGGTAGAATTATGACTGAGACAGTTGAACTCCAACAAGCCTTGAATTAGAAAACCTGCTACAACAATTTTTTATTCATAATTATTATTGAGTAGCAAAAGGCGCATTTAATTATCTCCATTATTGACCTGTTTCCTTGCAAGTCATTTATGTTATAAATCCTGACATTATTGCCAAAGAATAAGCTCATTGCCTGCATTCACCATGGAGACCAATGAAAATATCTTTCTTTTTATTTATCCTGCTGTAGAATAACAACAACAAACAAAATAATGGGTTGTGTCCAAGGTAGTCTATCCTCATTGTGGAATCATCATCCACCTTTGACCAGACTGGAGCACTGTCCAAATGCAATGGAAGGAATTTGACGTATTTATTTATCAAATACTTATCCATCCACAATTTCACAATTCTCAGTGCTGTATATGACCCAAACGTAAAAAATAAATCAAGTGTCCATGACAAAAGTAAAAGACAAATGACATAATGGCCTGATGTCCACAAAAAAACTGTCCTGCAATACTAGCCTGACACTGATAAGAAGAACCTTTCAGCTACTGCTCCTGAACGTGTGGGGTGATAAGGAGTTTCTCTCTAGATGTTCCAATAGCTTAGGCCAATTAAGGGTGGAGGAGTGAATCCTGCAGAATAATGTAGGGGTAACTAGGGCAGGGTCCATAGTATTGGTGTTATACATTCCTAGCATTAGGAGCCTGATAACACATGGATGGTTACATTGTGCATGAGTTGTAATTTCTGAGGAGTCTTTAACAGCACTGTTATATTGTCAGGTCTTGGAAGGTAGTTCAGATAAAAAATACAAACCATGAATGCTGATACTACTTTTATTATAAGATTACAATAACAGAATCTTGCAAGCCTGAAAGCATGTTATTCTCCAAGAAATGACTTTGTCAAGGACATCAATATCACTAGTAATGATTACTTCCAAACTTGGAACAGCTTCCATCCTGTGATATTTTTAATACCATTTATCCTATCCCAAGTCCTTACGAAGGAGCAATAAGTGGACAAAAATACCAAATCCAGACTAACCTCTGGTTGACTGTGTGCCCAACCATAATAGTACAAAAATAATAAATTTTAATGTTATATTAAGTTTCTCTGGCTCCCTCTGCCTCTCCGTCTCTCTGTGTTTAATGAGCTTGCACTAAATTTGTATCTGAGTTAAAATGCCAGCTCCCAAAAACAAAAGCTTCCATGTTTACATTTATAGTTTCACCTTTAAAAAACTTATATAGGGATCATATTTTATATTAACATATAAGGATACCCATGTTTGAGCATTCCATTGCTTTTAAACTATTTAAGTTCATGTGAATCCTAAAGGTACTAGATGTCTATTAAAAAAAACAACTTTAATTGAAACATCCAGCTCTATAGGTCTCATGTAACGCTTCTCTTAATAAGCAAGACCTGTAATTGAGCAAACTTTGCAATGGGAAATAGGCACTCTGCCACATGGATTTACCTGCTGGACCAACCACCATCTTTCTTTCTCTCCCTCCCTCTCACTTTCACTAACATGATATACTTCATTAAACACAGAAGTGCTTTGTTGCATTAGTAGGTTTATAGAAAGTAGCCAGGTAGGCTCTTACACTTCCTGTGAGAAATGAATATTGACTTCCTCTGAAGAAGATGTAAATGGATTTGCTTAATAGGACTTGGGGCACAAGAGCAATTAATAATAGCTTATGTCATAGTGAAGGCTTTGTTCATATTTGAAGCAATAAATTGCAAGTATTAAATTTATATTTATTCAAAGTTAAACTCATTTGTAATTGACAGATTACTTAGCCTTAGGCTTTTAAGATCTTTTAGTATAATTAAATTAATAGAAGGTTATAGATCACAGTATGATAAGCAAACAGCATGGACTTTAATATGACAGATATACAGAGAAAAGGCCATGTTAGTAGATCATTATTATCGGCTTACCTTCAGCAGAAATGCTACTGAATTCTTAAGAAAAGGAGAAAACATTCCTAAGCCTAGAAAACAATATTTTAGGAATATTAATTCCTTAACCCAAGATACTATAATAATCAGAAGCAGTGAAGGGTTATGTCAGTGGTGGAATTCAATTTTTTTTTACTACTGGTTCTGTGGGTGTGGCTTGGTGGGTGTGGCTGGGGGGTGTCATGTGACTGGGTGGGCAGTTTTTGAAAGCAGGGTAATAAAGATTAGGCTAGAAACAACACCAGAATGGTTTTTTTTTCCTGCCTTCCTTACAAGATTAACCCTGTAAAGTGGAAAAAAACAAAAGGAGATTTCTTCTAACAAATGGTTCTCTGAACTGCTTAGAAAATTCACTACTGGTTCTAGCGAACCTGCTAGAATCTGCTGAATTTCACCTCTGGATTAAGTAAAACCCTAGATGGAAAATAAAACTTCCCCTTCCTCTTTTTTGCTTCTTTGGTAATTTCAGAACATGGGGTCAATTATTATGTCTACTTTGTGTTAAAATGAGGTACTTTTCACCTTGAGCTGTTTTAGTAGATTTGTTACTGCCAGTAACTGCTCATATCCTCAGTTTGGCTTTTAATGTACATTGGAGCAGAAAGAGGACAAGATATTCAGAATATTCTAATCGGATCATGGTACCAGTTAAGGCAGAATATCTGGCCATTAATGATTACTGATCTAATTGGCTGTATATATTATGCCCAAATCATAGACAACATTATGTAAATATCAGAGTTTGGGAATAATACCAAAAAATAGATCAGTTATTTTCCTATCCATTTTACAGGCTTCCTGAATGTATTTGATTGGCCTCATCTATGCATATCTAGATACTGTAGTTCCATGATCTTAAACAGTACAGGTCTTTTTATGTTCTTAACTGGAAATTAACTGGATTTAACTGGAAATTCAGTGATATGGGGACACACAGAGAAAAAAAAATGAACTCTGCATCTGACTTGTCTAAAGAATGTCTAAAGAATATAGGCAAAAGTGAGCCTTCTAAAACAGAGACATTACCATGCAACATGTTAAACTCATGGATTAACTGATGTTGGACCAAAGCAAACAAAAAAAAAATTCCCAAAAGCAATAGTATAATCTTCCCTACTCAAGAGGCTCAAAATAAATTGGACTTCAATTTGTAGCCAGTATGCCCATTGGCAAGCCAATCCAATATACTGGAAGGCATCAGACTGGTATAAGAGCTGTTTTCTCGTAAGCTGACATCTACATCTGTTTCAACAGAAGAAAACCAAAATTGTATTTTAGTTACGGTACTTTCCAGCAAAGAAGGCCAAAATTCACCTTGCATGAAACTTTCAATTTTAAATACTAACCACAAGGGTTTCCAACTAGCATAAGGATTATAGTTCCCCAAAAGGGGAAAGTCAATTCTTTCTTCCAATGTCACAGTCAATTCCCCCTACACATAAATGCACATGATCACTATCACACACTCAGTGTTGCTTGATTCAGGAGGAAGGTTCTCATTGCCCTCCATGGTATATCATTCAAAACAATATAATATTATATTGAGTTCCGAAACTTCATGATACAGCTAAGGCCACAGAGATTGGTCAAAAACAATCTAGTCAACAGCCCCATCCACATCAATCTATAGACCACAGAGGAAAACCTTCAGTGAAAATATTGTACATAGTGACAGTCAGAAGAAGACACAATCATTATGTTTCAGATATTTGATGGGCTCTGTTGGCAAGTTTATGTGATCCTCTGCTACTTTTCTTAGAACTACTATGCAATGTATCATGTGCATTTTGGAACTGAGTCCTGGAGTAAACATTGATAGTTTGGGGAAGTGCAAGTATGTTACATGTGGGCTGAGCCACACAACCTTCCAATGAGCTAAAGTGTGCGGTTCACAGTAGGGCTTGCAAAAAGTAGGGAGCAGATGATGCCTAACCACAAGTATTAAGTCTTTTCAGACTGGAACACTGATGGCTGGCAAATGTTAAAAGACAGCGGAAACAACTGTGGGCACATCCAAAGTTGCTCATTGAATTTGTTGCCTCAGCTGTATAATTAGTGGTGTGCCTCAATTTGGATTTTTAGCATTTTTGGGAAACTGGTTAATTGTGAAAAACTCAGAAATGACTGTTCAGTCAAAATGAAGCCAATATATGTGGACTACATTTAATGTTTTCCTTTTTTCATATTAGGATAAGGGGGGAACTGTTCCCCATTTTTACAATATTGATCCAAATGTGGTTGTCCTTTGTGTTTACCCATTAAAATTACTGGATGTGAGTTAGTCTCTAACTCAAGAAACACTATTAAGACTTATTTCAAAACTTTTTCCATCAGACAACGCTTCCCTTTCTCATCTTTGTGCTGTACTTTGGGGGGAGGAATCCAGATTCTTTTTTATTAACTCGATCTGGATCTCACGGTAATTTCTCCTTTCATAATAGATAGCACTATTATTGAAATCTATTTGGCTGCATATATTTAACTGATTATATTCAGTGATATGAGTAGTACTTAAGGAAAAAGGAAGCTAAAACAGGAAAAGTAGTATTGCCTCATCAGTTGCAGCCAATGCAGAGGAAATCCAACAAGGGTGAATGTTTGCACACCAAAGTGAATATTATAACAGGCATAATTTTAGCAATAACTTGAACTGCGTATTTCCAGAAGTTGAAATAATCTTCATTCACAGGAGAATGTTTGACGTATAATAGCCCTATGTTAATGAAAGTTAATTTTGGGAGGTTTACTTGTAGCCACAAATTTCTGTTTTGTGAAAGTGTTTTAAGACCAAAATTTATCCATGATTATATAAGTAGTATATTCCTTCAAAAACATTAATTCTGTTTTTGTGAACATTGGAAGATCTTTCTTAATTTCTAAATATTTAGAAACTCTTTTTTAAAATCCAACCATTTCTTACTATTAATCTTCTTCACTTCCTCAGCCTTAAGAGTTAAGCAGTTAGGTTTTACACTGAATATTTTTGTATTTTTAATTTTTATAAAACCTTTCTCAGCAATTTCCTTTGTGAATATTTCTTCAGTGTAAGTGACTACCAATTCACTCTGGGCAACTAACATCCAGTGAAAAACAATAATAAGATGGTAAAATATAAATGTATTTGTCATTGCAATTAAGATCAGAAGTCTTTCCTTTCCTTTCCTGTCCTTTCATTTCATTTCATTTCCACTTTACACATTTTCACTTATTACTTTACAGTACTTTATTTTTTTCTTTCAAAATTTGTATTATTTTATTCTTATATGATACCTTTAATAAAAAGTAAAATAATATACATTTTTAAAACAGCACTAGAAATACACTAGAAGAGAAACTAAAACAAAAATCAACATGCATGACACCTGAAGACACTCACATATCTATACAAATAGATCCCTTAAAAATGAGGTCACCCAACTACTTAGCCCAATGCCTAAGGCAAAAAAGTTTTCATTTCAGAAAGTGAAAATACTGCAAGTTTGAAACAATTTTTGACTAATTTTGCACACATATACACATGAACCCACAATAGACAAGATTATTCCAGAGAACTGGGATACTAGCTGGCATGAAAGTAACAATAATAGCATAACGAGGGAAAAAACCTTCCAAAGGAACAGATTAGAGAATGTGTGATGCCAAAAATTATAAGGATGGGGTAGAACACCCCTATATACCTGCTTATAAAATATAAGTAAAGTAGCATAGTGGTATCCTAAACAGATAGTAAACATTTATGTTAGCTATTTTGCTAATCCCAGATGCTAACTGTAAATCGGCATTATCTGAATGACTACTTGACTGATACATGATAGCAGTAGCAGCTGACAAATAATTCCCCCAATGGCTAACTTTTTTGATTAGAAAAGAGATTTCTCCCTCTGATAAGTCTGGGAGAAGTTTGGCAGATGTTTCTGCTTGAACAGAGGCAACAATAACAAAGATGAATGTAGCAAAGTTGTGCAGAATTCTTTTGTGGAAGAAATGTCCATGTGGTTCAGTTCCAAGTGGGGAAAAAGACACTGGAAACATGGAGGCTGCTTGGAAAGATGGTTTTATTGGTGGAACAGGATCAGGACCTCATGGCTTGAAGTCCTGGGCGAAAAGGGAAGAAAGTGATGGAGAGGGCTAGATTTATACCCTCTTGGGCCATGACCTTACTTCCTGTTCCTGTGGCAAGGGCAAGTATCCTGATTAGTTGTCAGACTCCCATGTGGCTATGAGTCATGATTCAAATTTGGTCGAAGCTTTTTGACAGTTGGGCAATCCCATAATGACCCGAGGGTGAGGGCCTTTTAGTTGCAAATAAAGCTAGCTCAGTCTATTGTCTTCTAACTAACCAAATAATGTGCTGGAAGGCAAGAGCTGGTGCTGAGTTTTAGTCTTAAATTTTCTATTAACCTTTTAGGGGAAATATTCTGCCTTTTAATATTTCCTGGATTATTACATTTTTTTCCTAGGAGAGGGGTGGGTGCTAACTTCTAACACTTTGAAAGCACCTTTTTTATTTTTATCCTGCCTTTTGTTTTGTTTTGTTTTCCATGTACTTAAAATGACAAACATACCTGGTACTTTCTTATTCCTCCTATTTTTCCCACAACAACAAAATTCTGAAGTGGGTCATTCTAAGGAAGACTAACTAGCCCAAAATCATCAGCCCAGTTTTTATGCCTGAGGTTAGAACTCAGAGCCTCCTGGTTTCTGAGCCACCATCTTCATTTGTGCACTAAACTGTATGTCTAATCCTTTGAACTCCATTATCTGTCTCTGCTGTAAGAATGTATTTGAGCTGCTCATTCAAATAATGGATATGCAAGCTAAACTCAGTGTAGTTTGGATGTACTCAACTTGTAAGTCACCGAGCCAGGCACAGTCTTGCTGTAGTCTCTAGCATTGCTCATTCTTTAGGCTTTTTAAGCAGTACCATCTAATTTTAAGTGATATCTGTTATGAGTCTGCATCAGCCTTTCCCAATCTGGAGTCTTCCATATATGTTACACAATAAACCCCATTGTCCCTGGCTAGTAAAGTCTATGCTGACTGAGCATTATGAGAATTGTAATCCAGCTCTTCTTGACCAGGAGGAAGACACTTATACAGAATATGGCTTCCAGCGTCAAAATCAGATTTATATGTTTTATTTGTGCAGATTTAAGATTTAAATGGCTGTCTGAGAGCCTTAGGGTTGTTATATTTCACAGTGAAAATTAATTTGTTCAACTAAAAAGGATTTCCTTTCCATTTGTAACTAGTCTAATGTTACTTTGGATAATATTCATAATATTGATAGCACCAACATCATCCAGAACAGCATGAGAATTGCAGGGGGATAAAGTCCTTGGTTTGAACAGGAGATTTGATTGGTTGTTCTAAAGTTCTTAGGATAGTGACACTTGCTAAATTATTTCTTTTTATATAACAGCCTCCCAACAAGATCCCAAAGATTATGTGCAATTGTTTTGAATGAGTGATTCTATTGGTTCCTTCACACACACACTGAACTGCAAAATATTTGCCTTTGAAATTATCTGTTTTTGAATATTAAGAATATTTTGAAAATGTGAGCTTTCCTGTCATTATGAGGACTACCTATAGCTGTATGCTTCCCTAGTTCTGCACATCCTTGTTTTTAGTGAGTTTTTATTTTGAAAAACCATTTATTTCCAAACTACTCTTTGAAGAAAAAATATCTGTAGAATGTCTCATAGCTACTGCATGAGAAATACAATCTTATGTTAGTATCATAGGTGTTTCCATCCATCATCAAGAAAGGGGGGGAAGCAACAGCCCAAGTTCTAGTTCTTAAAAAAGAATGTCTAATTTTGATAAAGGTTGCTATTATTTTCATAAGTGTGCATATTTGCAGAAAAAGTGGTGGACTCTCAGATGGAAGATTGCACTTATAGGGCAATTCAATGATTTTTGGTTCTATTGAATCAAATGAGCCAAATAAATAATATGTAGAAAGAAGTCCTAACCTCCACATTCAGTCATGTACCAAGAAATTCAAATGCAAAAGGCAGGTTTAATTGTTCTTTGGATATCCCTGAGTGTATCATTTCTATAAATGAATAGATGATATTCTTATCAACAGGAAAATAAAGCTGAAATTAACAACAGTGCCCTACTTTAACTGGGGATGGTCATGGCACAAGGAGACCCTCTGCTGCTCATGCTTCTTAAGCACAATTAAGCAACATAAAAACCTTCCACATGCAGCATTTTATTCATACTAAATAGTCAGTCCACATTTCAGAATCTCTGCATAGCAACTGCATGATTTCCGTTCGTATGTTAACAGAAGGCAGCGGCTTTAGTCCTTGATTCAATGACTGTTTGCGTCTGATTCATGGAGTTGCCACTGCTGCTGTTCTGTAGCACTTCAGAACTTGCATTGTTTTATAGGAAAGTTCAGAGACTGTTTTAATTAAAGTGATCTGAACAGCAACACAGTGTACCAGATGTCTTACAAATAAGAACATGGATTAGGTAATGGTAAACTATTGTGAAAGTAATGAAATTTAGAATCACACATTGTTCACTAACATAAATTGCAATTTGTTTCCCTGTTTCAAGCATTCGCTCCCTCCCATACATCTTTTTAAGCATGCAAATGAACTTTTGAACTATAATAACAATACACAGGACATCAATATAAGTAGCTTCCTATTGCTGCATAGACAGGCAGAATATGTGCCCATTAAGAAAACAAATAAATAAAATAAAATATAAACTCAAAATTGTGACTTAAATGATTTGTGTTACATAACTACTGCTTTTTAAGGTACTTCTTTGGGTTCTGAAGCTTTCAATTCATTCAGGGCAGTAAGCATTCTCTATGTTTCCTCTAAATTTGAGCTTGACTCTTTAATGGGCTTTGAAATTACTCAAATGAATGCATAGCATCTTCTAAAAGAAGACAGAGCCATATTAGCAGGTGTGGTCACCTATTATCCTTTTGCCATCTTCATTGGTATACTGCTCTCCCCCTTTTTTTTCAATATAAAGTACTCTAAGTATCTTTAGTATCCTACACTAAAATTCCGATTATTCTGAGCTTTAGCTTTCCTGGCCCTATGTTTCTAAATTTGGGCAACTATTTTAATGGCCTTTCTCTTTTCCTATCTCAGATATATGCTATTGTTTCACAAAGCTTTTTGTGAAGGCTGCCTACCAGCTTTTCGCAGCTCTTCAAATTGGGATTGTGTTCAATGTTGTTCTAGTATCACTTTTTAAAAGAAAAGCTTTTTTCCCAGGTAATTTTTCTTGTTGTGGAATCCTCATCATTGCTCTGAGTCTATTACAGATATGTTTTCTGGATGGCTACTTTAGGCATGTTTTTATAACTGTATGCATTTCTCTACATTCTGAATATTTTTAAAGAATATTTTAATATATCCTTAAAATAAAAATTCCACAATTTGATAATGGCTATTTCCTTCAAATTTTCCCTACATTTTTTTCTACTAAGTATTTCTTCCTAATAGCATCAAATCTAGAATAATTAGATTCCTTTGGTCTTCTTCTATCCATAAAGGAGAAATTCATCAGCAAGATAAATCAGGATTTTATATATCACAAGATATTATTCAAATAAAAGATTATATACTTTTAATAAACTAAACTTTCATTAAACTTTTTAATGAATTAAACTTTAATGAACTAAAAGTAGCCATTGAACAGTAGCTAACAACCATAATATTCAATCCTACATTTGAAATAACTAAGTCCATTCTCCCCTCCCCATAATGTATTGTTTAGAAGTTCACATAAAGTTTATACATTCAACTAAACCTCAGGAGCATAGTTATAAGAAACACATTTGACCCTTTTATATTAGAAGTTACATGCTGTTCTAATTTGCAGAGTTGCAAAGTTATATCATTCAAGTGAAGAGTTGTTTCGGGGGGTGTTCCCCAAACTTCTCAAAGCACTTGATTGAAATAACCAGATAAAGGAAAATCTGTCTTTAAAAGCCAAAAGATCTCTAAACTACAAAACATGGTTATCAGACTTTATAAATTCCTCAGTAAGTGAACAAACATTATTTAGAATCATTCTTTGATACTAAACCACTATTAAAATTCCTACCAGTCACACATTTACTGAATAAAAACTGCACATCCTAAACAAGTCAATCCAGTCTGCCAGCCTAATTTGAAACAAGGATGTATTGGTTATGTTTTTTTTTATCCCCCTCCTAACTTTTCCTATGTTGTTTGCTTTGATAGCTGGTATAGATAACCCAGTGACATTTTTTTTCCTTTTAAAAACCTTGCTTACAGAAGTGATTTATTGTCAGTATCTTGATACCATCTGTAGAATAGAAACAATTAAAATATGAGAGGGGAAACAGAAAGGCGTCTGTGTAAAGAAAATGATTTGGAAAAAAAAAGAAATTGGCTCGAGCTTTTTCTGAGAATTCCTGGTCTCCAGCCTAAGGCCTGGTTGACAGACGCCTTAACAAATGGTGCTACCCTTTCTGGTTCCTTTGTATTAAATTAATTACACAAAGAGAAACATTTTGCCTTTAGTTTCATTTAAGAAAGGGCCATCTTTAAATCAAACAGTCCGCACATCTTTTAAACAATCTCTCATGTCTATTTTGACTTTTCTTCTATTTTCAGTTCCAACTAATGATCATCTTTTGTTTTAAAAGTGTTTCTATAAGGTTTAGGAATCTGCCTTTGAATATTTTCAAGAGGATCAGGAGAATTGTAAACTCTAAACATTTTGAATAGAATGTCTGAACTTTAAACAAGGGACATTTTTCAGAAGCAGATGAGTAGGGCAGAAGACAGGACAGAGAGGAGTATTGCTTCTCCGTATCTTGTTGTGTACCTCTCTTTTTGGTAAATTTCCTAATGTGCAGTAAAAATTTCACTCAGGCTGATCTCAATTGCTATTTCCATAATTTGTGGCATACTAAAAAAATGGAAAGTGTAAACCAATGATCAATATCACTGGTCCAGTTAGAAGCAGGAACATGACATATTTTTTCTTAAATAAAATATTGTGGTTAGACTGTTTACTTTTCCTTTCCCTTTAGTTTTTTTTTTTCTTGCACACAGAAAAATGCAGAAATGTCTATCATAGTAATAGTGGTGTAGGCTTTCTTCAGAGGTTATTTCTCTTTTGCACTTCTTTGAATGACAGTATGTTTAGACAATGTTGCCTGGTTCCATAGTCATTTCTTAAAGTTCATTAAAGAAAAGTTAGTCTTTAAGCAGATTCTCAAGCAGAGGGATGAGGCAAGAAAGAAAGGGGGGATACTTCTTTGCTTTAAAAAAGTATATTTTCAAAACTATACATTCTTAAAACTCAGTCAGACTAATTTTTTTTCTGGGAGGAGAAAAGCATTTTTTTGCTTGCTCCTCATAGATCTGCTGGAAACAAAGCACCCATTTTTGCTTCCTTGTGAGATGCAGTTAAATTTCAGAGATATAATTGTAAATAATGTTTTAAGTAATAAAAGAAATTATCAAAACACCTTTTGCAGACTATCAAGTGGGGAAAATGGGTAACTATTTTCAAGTTTGTCTTATTGTTTATACAAATGCTTAAGATTACAATAAATATTTCTGGAGTATTATTTCAATACCAGTAACTCTAGTTATCTGATTCATTTCAGAGAACATATAGGAGAGAAACCTACACCATCTGTCTCTGAGAGGAGGGACATTAGGAAATCTGTGTCTGAGAAAACACATGGGGAACAGAAGGCTATGTGCTTCTAAAAGCAGAAATTTGTTTGTTAACTTTAAGAACACTAGTTTCTTATCCCAATAAAAGGGGGTTAGAAACTGGTCACTACAGCGGCATACAGCCTATGGTTTCTTTTAAAAACAGATCTAAAGGAAGTTGGGAACACTGGGAAAGATCAGTTTAAACCACATAAGAACAAACATTTGATACTCCCCACATAATAAAATCAATTTCCAATCAGGCGTACCAAAATAGAAGAATCTCTTGGTAAAACAGGTCACACAAAGATCCTACAGTTTTTCTATAATTCCTTAAATTTGCAACAATTTTACTTCTACCATATCTGCACAACAGTTAGTATATTTGTTTTTTGTTCTTGAGAATTCTTTCTTATTCCATTGAGCAACAGATTTCTCTGTCTTCCCCTTCGGTTTAACCCATTCAGTCTTCATTCCTAAATTTCTTTTGCAATTTAATCTCCATTGGTGGTCTCTATATCAGGGATCCCCCCCCAACTCCTGTTTGGAACTGGGCTGTGCAAGCAGCAGGCGGGTGCAACTCCATTAGCATGAGTGGTGGACATATGCATGCCTATCATTTGAAGAATCCCTTTTTTATTTAATATGGAATCTTTAACCCCTTTTCCTGTCGATTACCTTGTTTTTTTAATAATGGTTCCTCTTTATTGCATCATGCAATCTGAAGAATCTCTAAGACAGACCCCCACCTACACAGACAGGCAAGACATCAGAATATAAACTGACAGCAAACAACTTAAAAGGAGACTCTTGAAAAAAAGTACCTTTGGAACATAGAGGCTGGTCATATAAAGCAGTGGTCTCCAACCTTTCTGTTAGATGGATGTGGGGAAGGGGATGATTCTGTGTGAGCGGTAGATGTCCATGTGAATATCACAGCTCCATTTCTTCAAGTGGTAGGCATGCACATGTCTGCCACTCATGCTAATGGAGCTGCTCATCCAAGAAGCTGAAGAAGTCCTGTTGCCTCTTGAAAAAGCACCTTTGGGATTAGAGATATTTCATTACCCAACAAGGTAACATCATTAATACTAGAAAGGAGTAGGATTTGCACACTGTTTAAAGTGCTTTGCCCTGTCATGGATACATACACAACTTTATCAAAAGATGCCTGACCACTTAATCCACTACAGCACAACCCATGCAAGGAAAGAATAGCACTGCCATACAACAAAAAACTACCAGAAACAACCCACAGACAAGTACAATCACATGGCATCACCATAGCACACAAATCAACTCCAGCCCTCCAAAACATCTTAAGTAAACCAAAGATTGTCTATCCCTAGAAGAAGAAGAAAAAAAACCTGGAGTCATCTACTGTGAGGACTATATCAGCCACTATATAAGACAAACAAGTGGAAAACTAGCAGTGTGCAGTGCACAAAACTAGAAAACAGAAGAAAGAAGGCAAAAACTCCTTAATTATCTAACATAACAACCTAATCCAAGAACTAACAAGACCACTCTCACTCCCACTGACGTGGCAAGCCACTTGTATATAAACAGAGTGCAAACCCACTCCCTTCTATCACTGATGATACTACTGAGTTAGGTAATGAAATGTCGGTAAGAAAAAAACCAAGCTCAGAAAGCAGCATATTTCAGTGTGTACTGAATTATTTCCTCCAAATTTACCCTGCTTATGAAGGGCACTTTTTTCTATTTGAGCATATTTTTCATTTGCAAATCTTTTAAATTTGTGACAGTTACAAGTCTAGTATGTATGCTTGGCAGTTCTTTATTACAAACATTTTGAGCAATATCATAACTAAGAAAACACCTTCAAAGACATTATTTGTTTCTTTTGCCCAGTTTGACTCATTGCTTATGACTTATCAAATGAATGTGGACTGATTTTCTAGTCCAGATTTCCTGAGCTTATTTATGAGCAAGTCATATGGAACTGCATTGCCAGATCAGGTTTTGTGAGCTTTCAGCCACATTTGGTCTATTTACTGCCAAGAAAGTATGAGTTTTCCTTCTTATGCTCTTGAAGGGATATCCATTGCCAACATACCAATAGAAAAGTGCTGTGGATTTGATCATATTTATTTTGGCAGATTTGCATTTGCAGATTTATTAACTCATTTATAGATCCAGAAAAAAAATATTATTAGGCATAGTACAATATTTTTTTAAAAAAATCTCCTTTTAAAACTCATTTTTTTTAAAAAAAAAAAAGTTCACTTTGGTATGCTGTCAATTAAGAAAACTTAACATTTTAGTTTATTAGAAAAAAAGCTTAAAGAAATGGGAAGCATAACAGTCATAATATTCAGCATTGAGAAGCAGCTCCAATAGATGGCAAGGTCCTTATGTTCCAATATTAGTAGGTGCACAAAACTGTAGTGGAGATTTTAAAGCTGTCAGTGTGCAAGAGTGTGATTTGCTGTCAAGGCATTGTTCTTTCTCCTTGCTTATATCTACATATAGATTGTGTTATTAATAATATTAGATTGCCAGCCCAATGTTTATTTGTTTGTTTGTTTTGTTAAGGTTGCTCAACTCCAGAAAGACTATGGGAAGTTTACAACATGCACAATGCATAAGTTTAAAGCACAACTAAAGCAACTGCCTGGACTTCTTTACATCCTCTGTCTGATCAAAATTAATTATGGGACAGTTTATGAATTAGTTATACTTGTGCCTGATGGTGACAAGTCTCTTTTAACCATAGTGATAAACATTATCCAGATAGAAAGTCACTTAGTTGTCAGAGAAGCAATGTCATTTTCATAAATAATCTGTGTGAAGTGAATATAGAATGAATGGCTGGAACCTTGTGAACCTTTGCTTAAATTAGATTGAATTTTGTTTGCAAAGAAATGCAACAAAGTTAATACTTTAACCTGAATCAAATTGCTTGATTTGCCACATAGGGACAGCTTGTTCCTCTTAACAATGGCTAAAGCCTTCAGAAATGGTAGAGCCATGAAGGTTGAGCATGTGTGATTCTGAGAATAGCGTGTGACATCCAATGGGGTACTAATGGTGAGGAGTGCCTAGAGTCAGAGGTATACTGTTGTTACAAATCTGTTAAATAAAGATTTGATTGAGAAATGTTGTTCTACCATTGTTCCAAATCAAATCAGGGCACAAAGCCCCTTCTATTTTTCTTGGAGCAGAATAGTTCTCTACTGGAAGGAAAATGCTCTATTTATTATATTTTTTCCCCATCAAAAATCATCTTGGCACTCCTTAGACTAGGACTGAAGGAAAAGAGAAGAAGGAATCTCGGCTAAGAATTCGTGACATCTGAAGATGCTGGCAAAGTAGCTAAGAATAGAGATAATGGAAACTTTTTCATTTATTGGAATATTAGTACAGAGTTGTCTTAATGACTGAGTTATCCATAGAGAATTCATCCCCTTTGTATAGCCACTGATGTTTCATGATTTCTTGATTAATGCAGAATTTGACTCTTGGCATTTGATCCCATTTCAAACAATCCTTGCTATAATTAAGCCATCCAGAGCTATGACTTCAGACTGCATCCTGTAACTTCTTACCTGGATTCTGATCAGGATTTACCTCTGAGTAGATAGGAATTAAATTAAGTCTCTGAGCTGTCTATCAAAAAAAATGAACAAAGATGTATCAATGTTTTAAATTATATCTAGAGGTTGGAAAGGGAAGTATTTTGGCCTTCAAAATACTTTCAGAAGATTGTATAACATATATGATAATATTGCACCTACTTTTTGCTAATAAGGGCAAAAGAGCAAATATACAACAATAAGTTGAATTAGTCCCAATCTGCATTTTAGAAATGCAAACCAGATGGTATTGAAAAGCTAAAAACATCTCTCAGGATGTTCTTATAACAGAGAACTGTGGCCAAAGACCACCTCCAAACCACTTGTATTTTCTGGGCATCTGGTTTCTGTTCTCTGTGTTGTGTAGTATCTGTTGCCAATGAGCTATTTCCTGGGCTTTTAAGATCTTTTGAAGCTCAAGAATTCCTTGCGTGAAGACTCCAAAATCTGTCTGACTAAAAAGGTAATGTAGCATGGTGTAAGGCAGTCCCTATTCTGACAAATAGCTAAAGCATTCAGATGCTAAAGATTAGATGAGTGACTCACACCAAGCTGTCTGATTATTCCACAAGTTATGGCTTGGTCTTTCCTTTCATTTTTTTTAAATGTATTGTTCATCTTACAATTGATCGCCTCTTCTTGGGCCATTCCTTGTTCAATAGTTGGTTTTGTCATCCCTCAACCACAAAAGCCCTGGTGGTACAGTGGTTAAGAGCAGTATTGCAGGCAAACTCTGCCCGTAGCCTGGAGTTTGATCCTGATGGGGCTCATGTCTTCTATCCTTCCTAGGTTGCTAAAATGAGAGCCCAGATAGGTGGAGACAATATGCAAATAATACTTCTACATTGTAAACTATCCAGAGAGTGTTGTAAAGCATTATGGGGGGTATATGTCAGCTCTGTCACTTTGCTCCTGCTTTCACTTGTCTTAGTGCCAGCCAGCCATAGACTCCAGGGGGATGGGGGGAGGGGAAAAAAGGGAAAACAAGTAGTTTGTGATAGCTGGGGACAACATTTCAAGGATGCCCAGCCACAGAGAAAAATGTGACTGCTTTCCAAAGACAATCATTCAAAAAACATCTAGTTTGAATATTATTGGACACAAGGGGACCAATGGGAGGGTAGACATGGGAAACAGGGAAACAGAGGGGTGGGATTTCACTAGAGAATTGGTGCAGGAACCTCAAACTTGGCTTTGCTTTACTGTACTTCGCTTGACTTTAGTAAAACTCTTCCTTTCAGAAAGAGCCAGCACAGTCATATTCCACTTTGTATCAAGGCTGCAGCTGTGGAGGTGGTCAATGGTATCAAGTATCTGGGAGCACAGATAACCAACAGTCTGACTTGGTCTTTTGGTATGTTATCTTGGGTGAAAAGCAGCATTTGCATTTCCTGAATTGGATGAGGCGAGTACATCTTTCTCCTTCTGTCATGGCCTCTTTTACAGCGGCATGATTGAGAGCATTTTGACAAACTTCTTCACTGTTTGGTTTGGTGGCAGCAGTGCCTCAGATAGAAGGTCCATACAGAGAGTGGTAAGAACAGCGGAGAAGATTATAGGAAGCTCACTTCCCGTTATTCAGGATACTGTTTATAAGCGTTATGTGCTTAGAGCTCAAAGCATTGTTAGAGACCCCACATATCCTCATTGAGGTCTGTTTCTGTTGCTCTCCTCTGGGAAGCGGTTTCAAGTATCTATAGTAGGACTACTTGATTTTGTGACAGCTTGTTCCTTATGCCATCCATCTTGTAAATTCACAGGATTCTTTTTTCTTTTTTTGCCATGTATATGTATACGTTCAAGCTAGACTGTGATGTTTCTCTGTGTCATATATGTGTGTGTATGTGGGTATATGCATAATAGTTATCTTCTGAGAGCTGAATGTAATGAAATTTCATTTTAATGTATGCTAATTAGTGTATATTCAAAATGACAAAGTTTTTATTCTATTCTGTTCTATTCTAAAACTATACCTATTCTAAAAATGGAATCCTGACTCAGTCTTGCCTAGAGTTCAAGTTAAGGCAGGACTGATAGTAGATAAGCCTAAATGCTAAATGCTATCACTACAAGATAGTTATCGAAGAGAAGCAAGGAAGTTGTGCAAACTAAATATGGTAGTGGTACACATCGTGTAATGGGGAAAAAGTCTTGCCTACCTTGCTATCTATATATACAGTATCTAGCTCCACATTATGCCTTTTTTTCCAGGATGGACCATTTGCTAGGCTCTCTAGGAGCCTGGCTTTGATTTCTAGCCAGAAATTAGATTGGGAAGGGCTGAAAGTTGAAAACCAACAGTTATTCTGAGTTAAGGAGATTCTTATAAGACTGCTTCGTGTTCAATTTATGATGAATTGAGGGAGCTAGTAAAGAAGAGAGCCACTTTATTGTAGTGGTTAAGGCTCCAGACTAGATACTGGGAGACTGTGAATTCTAGACCCACCTTAGATAGAAAGCAACCCGGTAACCTTGGGCCAGTCACTCTCTCTCAGCCCTAGGAATAAGGTTGCCCAAAAAACCCTGCAAGGATGAGTCCAAGCATTTACCAGGAGGCAAAATTGATTTGAAGGTAATAATAATAATGTAAATAAGTGTCCTTGATAACTGTCAGTATAGCAATGGCCAATCTGGTATAGTGGTTAAGACACAAGGCTAGAAACCAGGAGGCCATGGGTTCTAGTCCCACCTTTCCCTTGAAAGCCATATAGATCACCTTGGCCCAGTCACTCTCTCTCAGTTCCACTCACTTCACAGGGTGGTTATTTTAGAAAAATAGGAGGAAGAAGGAATATTAGATCGGTTTGCCACCTTGAGTTATTTAAAAATAATAACAATAATAAAGGTGATATATAAATAAATATAGGGATGTTTAACTACTTTTGGAAATTTTCTATTTTCCCCCAAAAAATTATCATACATTTTCCCTTGGATTCAAAGATACCAAAGGTGATGATGATGAGGATGATGAGGATGAGGAGGAGGAGGAGGAGGAGGAGAACAGTCCTTATATCTGCTTTGGATTTCTTTTTAACATAATGTGTCTCTTTGGGTATTATATTTCTTTTAGGTTTTATTATTATTACATCTTGTTATTTTAAAACTTTCCCTGGAGAGTTCTTTGTCTCCACACAAAAAAAGTAACATAAATATAGATTTAAGACAAATCCAAATTTCACTACCAGAATTCCAATTTCACTGGTCTCATTTCCAAATGGAGGAGATCCAGGTGTAGTTACTATTCTCATAAAGGAATAGCCTTGCTGCAAATGTTTTGCCTTGTTTTCATTTCTGACTTTTAATTATGGGAAACTCTCTGGACGAGCAGCACATCCCATGCTAAAGTTGCTTTTGAATGAAGGTGGGAATTGTCTCCCTTCTCACATCTGAAGTAGTGGAATCTCAAGACAATTTTACTGTAGGATATTCTCTCCCTCCCCCTCTCTCAAAAGACTGTATTTCTTAAGAGTCATTTTGAGTTATTGTTATCTCTGTATTGTTATCTCTGATAACAATGAGACAGCCTACCTAAAAGAGATCAAGAATCTAGAGAACTGGTGTCTGGAAAACAAGCTCCT
>JAEANM010004621.1:0-20553 GCA_017656035.1 Myanophis thanlyinensis
AGAAGTTCCTAAGCACCTTCAGTGGAAGTCTGAAGTCTCTCAATCGTCTGAGGTGAAAGAGATGTTGTCGAGCCTTTATAGCAAGTTGTTGTGAATAATTTCTGCCTTTAGATGCTTGATGTCCCAATATCTCTTTCAACCCTATCTAAAGAGTTGGAAGGGAATACTTGGGAAAAAGAAGTCCCTCAGCTATTTTGGCTCCAGATTGAACACGAATACCTTGAACAGGTGTTTTGCATCATAACCACAGCCTCCCAATTTCAGTTTGCACTGTTATTAGCTTAAATTGTACCAGCTGAAATTTTGAGAATAACTCCATATAAACCTTGTTGAAGAAATTATGGCAAAGAAATATTCAATATTTTGATTATGAATGCACACATAAAAATACTTGCGCTCTGTACTTAAGAAAGGTTTTATGTCTCCGGCATGCCTAGCTGCTAGTACACGGTCTGTTTAGTTTTTCATAACTGTGGTCAGAAATGTTTTGGGTTTGCAAGTTGCTCAAGTGAGACAAAAATCACATGATAGACATCATTGGGATAAGAAGAATTGCATTGAATTGAATACTTTGGCCAAGTGTGATCAGACACACAAGGAATTTGTCTGTGGTGCAGAAGCTCTCAGTGTACATGCAAAGTAACAGAGTAATGATAATCATAATAATATTGATAAGAGAGTAGAGTAGAGAGGGAGTAAAAATAAGAAGGATAAATAATACTACAGTCATACTACATTGGTCAACACATAGGATATTACCCTCCCCACTTCTACTCCCCTTTTGTACAGAGTGCATCGGCCCTAACAAATCACTCATTGTGGATTAAAACTTGGGACAGCTGAATTTTAGCAACCTCACTTTTTACCTGTTCCAGAGCAAGTCCAAAGGACAAACAATAAGCACCACTTCCACCGCCAACCGGCTGGTTGGTAACTGCCACACATCATTTGTACTTGTAGATTTTTACTAGTCACAACCTATGTAGGAAAAAAAATCAAAGAAAGCATGAGGGCTGAAGGAAAATATGTTTCATAACCTCCAAGCTTTTCAAAATTCCTAGACAGTTTAATTTCACATTTGGATTTGAAGCTAAGACTTCACAAGCGCTTACCTTTCGATTTCTCTTCTCTCTACTTGAGATACAAATGTATAAATAACTAAAAACACACACCATCAAGAGCTCTTCATTTACTCCATAAAATCCTCTTACCAGCCTGTTGCATTCAGGATATCCATAAACCAAGTCCATCTTTTCATTGTATACATCCAGCATATTTATTGATCTCTGGACCATAAGTCCTGGCCAAGGTCTTGGCTAGCTCAAATACTGGGATTAGCTTGCAGACGTTTCCCCCCGACCTTGCTCTTCCTGCGTAGCCATATCAACACGCCTCTGTTCCACCGTCTCCATGGAGGGGAGGGTTATAACCCATTCTTACCACTACCACCATCATCTGCTCTGCAATATTCTTCAACCTACCTTTAGTTTCCAGTATGTATGAAGAAGCTCTACCACTAATAAGAGACCCAGGCCAGATATTATGGGTGAAGATAGCCCAAAGTTAAACATCTTCACTCTGGCTCCCAACAATCTGATATTTCCTAGGATCTGTCTATGGGCTGAATTCAGAATATACTACCTCAAATTGTCCTTAAAACTTTAGTCTAAATTGTCTCAAATGGAAGTCCTCCTCGACACATAACAGTTCATTTAGTGACCTTTCAAAGTTACAACAGCACTGAAAAAGTGACTTATGACCATTTTTCACACTTATGACCATTGCAACATCCTCATGGTGACATGATCAAAATTCAGATGCTTGGCAACTGTTTTATTATGGTTGCAGTCCCAGGGTCATGTGATCATTTTTGCAACCATCTGGTGAGCAAAGTCAACAGGAAATCCAGATTTACTTAACCGCATTACTATGTTAGGTGCATCCCATGACTATCATTAAGTGTTGTATCTTATGATTCCTGCCATATATACCGTTTCCTTTAATGTACACTGAGATCATATGCACCGAAGACAAATTCTTTGTGTGTTCAATCACACTTGGCCAATAAAGAATTCTGTTCTGTTCTGTTATGTTGTTCTGTTCTGTTCTGTTCTGTTCTATTTTATTAATAGCTGCAGTGGTTCACTTAATGTCTGTGGCAAGAAAGGTTGTAAAGTGGGGCAAAATTAACTTAATTATCTGATTTAACAACATAAAATTTGGGCTCAATTGTAGTCATAAATCGTGGATTACCTGTAATTCCTAACCCTAACTCTGCTCCCTAGAGGAGTTGTGGTAAAGCTGTAGACACACAAAACCTGAATGGATTGAGTGTCTTACTAAAGATAAAATAGATTCTATACTCACGGTTGTACAAGAAATGTGCATTTGGTGTACAAGAAATGTGCATTTGGTGTACAAGAAATGTGCATTTGGACTACTACATGGTTCCATATAGCATCTCACAAATCATTGACTCTTTGAAGAGAAGAAGCTGGCTTCTTTCAATAGCCCACTGTTCCATTTAATCTTTATTATCCCCTCCAGCTGATTTCCCAGTGGCCCTTCTTGAGCATGTGCTTGCAAGGGCTCAAGATGCGAGGGGACGTTTCACATGCCCCAAATATGCCCCCACCTTCTCTCCCATCTTTGGTCAAAATCGTTCTCCTTTTGACTATTTCCTCCAGTGTCTTTCACTTATCTCTCCCACCTTTCAAAGCTGCTCGGGACTGCTGTGCTTTGGAGTAAAGTTGCCTCAAGATTGCACCCTTGAGGGATTACAGGAGAAAAGAGAGGCTCTATTTTCTTCAGCTGGCAAAGCAAGTAAGACCCTGGAGAGAAAAAAGACTCTTACCTTCCTCAGTAGAGCGGTCTCAATACCCTTGGAGCCAGGCGCTGTTTAGGAAAGCTGAAGAAGAGCAATTGCCACCTGAATTGAAGAGGAGGAAAGCAGTGGGAGGGTGCCACCTGCTTTGGGAGGTGCAGAAATCACGGACAAATCCGTGCCTCTTGTCCCCAGACTGGCATGATTTAACAATAATGAAAATTATGCAGTCAATGTAAAGTTAAAAATAACTGTAGGGCTCTGAGAGGGTCAAGTTACAAGTGAGTGTGGCAGCTGTTGATTTGTAAAGGAATTCAGCGGTGAAGGAAAGGTGCTCCCAAGACAAGGAGTGGGCACTGCCACCAAAGCATCCAGAGTCCCAGTTTCCCCCTTCCCCCCCCTCCGCCCCCCATCGTCCCTCTTTGCATTGGCTTCTCCACACACCTCGCTGGGAGGCAGGGCACGAGCGGTGGCTGAGAGATACTAAATGAGCCAGTTTCCCCTGATGAAGCCTCACAAAATAAGAAGCCTAAAAGCTAAGATCCAAGTGGGCGTTACTAAAGAGATAGCTGGATTTATGATTCTAACACAGGCATGCAAAGGAAGAAACTTCCTGAGCATCATTCGCAAGTTTCTTGATCCCCCTGAAGTGATGCACTCTGGGTCGACTTAACATGTTGCTCTACGCCCTCCCCCTCCACCACACACACTTGTAAGATTGGGCTTGGAAGGAGATGTAGGTAATCAAGTTGCTCCAAACTGTGAGACAGGTGGCAAATAAATTTGATAATAATAAATAATAATTGATTGGGCTTCAACAGATCACTAGTTGGGGTCAAAGAGCATCAAAGAATTTCTGAGAAGTAGCAAAGAGGCCAGGCTCTGAGTGTGTGAGTGTGTGAGTGTGTGAGGGTGTGGGTTTGGGTATGTGTCAGATAGGAACTATGTAGATGACCTGGCGTTTTGCACTGTATTCGTATTTTTGAAACCTCAGGGGCAGAATCCAAGGTCACTTGAAAGATCAAGCTACAAGGGGATTGGTCCACTTAGCAAGTGACCACTTAGCAAGGTGCATCTCACAGCACCTGCAAGCAGGGATGGGGAACACAATATTGTTGCACTACTGTTTCTATTATACCTAGTCATTGGACAAACTGGGAAAGTCCGATGAGAATATGAGTCTTACAACATCAAGACAGTAGGACAGGTTCTCTAGTCCTACCATTGGTTATATCATAGGGTGGTGTAGATTTAAGAAACCTGCATATGTAGATTTAATGGACACATTATTAGGCTCCACAACACTGGCTTCACTTCTGGCTGAGAAAATGGGAATATTACTCAGCTGTATCCCCACTATATATAGTCCATTTGCGACTCAGTTGCTGGCCATCCCATATTTCTAATGACACTAATATGCTTTGCCTCCTTTGCTATATTTCTAGTTTTGTGCAAAAGTTTCCACTGGACTTTAATAATATTCAACTTTCTCTGCTGGGAAATATTCTGGGTGATTGTTCTCTGAATGCAAAATCTTCAAAGTTGTGAAAGAATTTGGAAGTGGGGAAGAAGCACCATAACTTATATGTATGCATTTCCAGTATTTCTATCACTCGTCTCTCCTACCTTTCATAAATTTTTATGGACTGAACTTATCTCAAAAGCATTTTATTATTTTAGTTTATTTTTATTTTTACTATAAGTAGAAAGAGCAACATTTTTTCAGACATTTTCCATGGGGTTCCAGAGCTGGAAGGGGGACGTACACTCCCCTGCTCTGTAGAACTCCAATTATATCAGCCAAGGAAGATTGTTGTCTAATTCGTGCTTTACACAATTCAGTAAAGGGAAGCCTACTATCTGGGTGAGTGTTTTTTTTGGGTCAAAGCATTAATTTGAACATTAAATTAAAATATGCTTTTCTGTAACTTCCCACTGTGTCTGATGTCCTTGGTATTTCATAGTGGCCTTCCATCATAGTACTACTTTGGTCTGATCTTCACTTTCTGAATGCAAGAGAACCCAGGGTCTACCATCTGCTGAGACACCAAGTACCTAAAGAAGACTGGCATTATACATGGAAGACATACGAGTTAGAGAACATAATCCATATTATACCTAAATCTGGCCACAAATTAAATGGGCATTAAAGGGCAGCGTTAAATCTCAAAATTGAAAACCTTGGTATGGGGCAGAATGCTAAGAATAGGGTACAGATGTCAGCATTGGAAACCATATTATCCACAGAAGTTTCTGTGCTGCCATTGTTGGACCCTGGGAAATTGGGAGGGGTAATCTCTTAGAGAATAGTTGGTATTCTAAATAAAATTCTTTAAGGATGTCAAGGCTAGGTCAACCGACACCTGCAAGGGGTTGACCGAAGTATTCTCTTTCAACCTTGCTGGATTGGGCAACATGATGGTATGATGGGTGAAGGGGATGGATTGTGAAATTTATTTGGGTGATGGGAAAATCAGGAAGTTCAGATTCGGGTTTTCCTAGATGTGCCAGCATGTCTTCTTCAATAAATTCTTACTTGGATGGACTGTCTCTGAGTGCTGAATGGAAATGAGTTTAACTGGAACGCTGACAACAGATACTGCAGACTTACAAGCTGTCCAACAATTATTGAACAGAGCTTTTTAGGTAATCCCCATTCAAGGGCACTCCTGCCTTGCAGCTGCCAGCCCAAGGGGAAAAATTCTGTGATCTTGATACCTGATTATCTGTTGCCAGGACAAAAGCCACCTTCCTGGTGTTGTTTGACAATGACGTGGGCGAGTTTTATATAGAATGCAGAAACACCATTAAAGTTGTCTGAAATCATGCATTATGGAATATACACCCTATGTAGAAACCTTGAACTTATTTTGCACTCCAACACATGGAAGCTACTTGCATCTCTTGTGTTTTAAGGGAAGTATGGCTATTGCCCCAGTGTTTCTATTAAAACCAAAAGCTACAGGCTTTTGTGACCCACCAGCTGCCAGCAGAGCTGTCAGCAGACTCGGACAGTGAGGAGGTTGGGGAAGAACTTGGGCCAGTCCTGGAGTCTGTGGAAGGCTCTGATGGGTGCTCTGTGTGGGAGGCAGAGATGGGGCCTCTGACATTTATCAGCTGCCTTCAGAGTCAGAGATCAGTGGGGAAAAACAACAGCTGGAGCCTGTTCCAGATGTGCATATGCAGAGCTGTCAGGAGAAGGGAACAACTAAGGAGCAGAGGTCGACTTGGAAGTAAAGGCACAAGTGGACACTGAATGGCCCCTCCCATAGGGAATAAATAGGAGCAAAAGGGGAGTGGTGTTTGTAGGCCACAAGTATGAAGCAGCCAATTCCAAGCAGCTCCATTTGAAAAGATGTTGAGAGATCCTCTGTAGTTGCTTAATGTATTACACTTAGAGTATGATAGTCATACTCCAAAGTAATATAGAAAATAGGGTCACAAGCCAGTTTCTTGTGATCAAAGCTCATGGCACATCATGGAGGCTGGTGTCCCCACCTCAAGAGATACATGGGATGCAGTCTGTCAGGTTTTCTCCACAACAGCCCGCATTCTGGGGAACATCCTTCCACAGATGGCCCCTAACTATTGAGATTTTTCAAACTAGTTACAGTAATGCATTTTAGCAGATACTTAAGCCATGAGCCTTTTCAGTAATTACTTGTGCCCCCTTTGTTCCATCCAGTGTTCTTGTTGAATAGTGTAAATGCATTAATGCATAAACAAATATAGTCGTTTTCTTTTTCAATCCCAAGGACAGCATGTTCTAAATCTAGATGTTATTACTACAGATCTCATTTCCCAGGCACTATGGCAAATTATTAGGCTGACCAGGAATTAGTGTCAGGGGTTAAAGTTCACCTCATGTAGTGACCCCCAGATTCAAGTGGTTGACAGAAATATTATTTGGGTAATAACATCTTGGGAAACAAGAAATGAAATTTGTAAAATGACCACAGACATTTAGGGAAAGAACATTTTATTTTGTTTTTAAGCTTCTATGAGGGTTTGTACAAACAGTAAAAAAAGCTTTTCAAAAGTAATGAAGAATGTTCTTTACACTATTGTTGATGTATTTTTAAATCCCAAAGTTCCACTCAAATGGACCAGGCTGACCTCACTACCTGGAGGCAGACAATACTTCTGGCAAACTGTTTGGACTATGGTATAGAACAAGGATGACTACTGTGTAAGAAAATTCTTGTTCAAAGACTCTGCACATGCCAAGTAATAAGACAATGGGATTCAGGACAGTGAGCCCAACCTGAGAAATGGCTAACAAACAAATAAGATGATCAAATAAGGTGATCAAAACTATCGAACCTACAGGATGGTTCAGAGGGTCACAGAATGATGTTTCATACCAGACTGTTGAAGACATCTGAAGTTCCTCTTCAACAATCTTTAAAATCCAAGACACAATTATTATTTAAATGGAAAACTAGTTTTCTGATTTTTTTTTCAACCTGTAGAAAAACCCATAAGCTCAACCAACCACATAAGCTGTTCAGTGGGCCCAAGGTCCTATGTGTGTTATCCAAGTCTTAGAAGAGCAAACCATAACTCAGACTTCCTGTTTTTGCAGGTGAATTGTAATGTTCACTCCAAGACTACGTGCTTATAGCCCTGTGGAAATACTCTACATCTGATTGCTGCAGCCATCAACCTTTTCAGGGCAAGCACCAATGTGGGATTTTTGTGCAATACTACAACAGGTAGCAATGTTTTTGAATGGCCCAAATCTCATGAATTCTTATGCAAGCAGATTTTGCATAATTTACATATCTCATGACATTTTGAGTTTGCAATTCAAACTGTCAATGGGTACCAAAATTCAAAGTCAACGGGTACCATCTAGGGAAGTTTATTATAAAAACATCAAATTGTACAGTTGGCACTTGAGTTTTCATGTTTGTAATAATGCCCCTAGAAATATAGGATGCTAATGAGAAATTTCTTCAGTAAGGTCAAAAAGGCATATATGCAAAATTCCACGAAACTTTAGATGGGAGTGAAGACCACTGGCATATTCAAGAGGTGTGCTTGGGATAAGTTAGAGAGTCGTGTGATTTAAGAAAATTATTGTTGAGTTTTGAAAATGGTTTTCAGCCTTCATCACAGCCCAAATAAATAACGCTAGTACTTTTGTACAAGTACTGTTACCTAATTTTAAAAAATGGTTTGTTGTTGAACCAATATGGAACTAGAATTAAACCGTTAGAAAAGAAATGATGAATGGAAAAATATACACTGTGGTATATATATTTAAAAAAAAAAGCTTCCTCTCAAGAAGGATCGGTGGAAAAGGTGCTTCTTCAAAGGGATGTTAAAGTTTTGAGAGGAAATAGTTTCTCCAAACTTCTTTGAAGGATAACGCAGAATCTACAGCTAAGTATGTATTGTCAGAAATAATAATGGAAAACATCATTCATAAAATAAGGACATGGGGAAATACTCTGCATCTTTGCCCCAATCAGTTTAGCTTCCGTAACATTTTACATTTTAAAAGAATGTTTACCCTATATTTTAATGATTATTCTTTCATCTTTCCTTATCACCTTATCCATTAGCTTACAGTTATCACGTGTCTTCATCTCGTCCACAAAACTATAGAGATTTCTATTTTTGTTTGTAGCTTTTGTGAACTAGGTTTTTGGAGTTCATCTGTATTAGGAATATATATATATGTATTTCTTAAAAGCTTTGTTGGTAACATTACACTGTATTTATTTTATTCTAGACGTCTAAAAGCAAGTAGGCAAATATAACATCAGCTTAAATTATGGGTGCAAAACATCATCCCCTGATTCAATATAGTTTGGTAATTCTACATAATTATGAGCATTTGATTTCCAAACTTGCGTTTCCTCCCAATACCGCCTATAAATAATTTCATCAATCTGTCAGCCAATCTTTTTAAAAAGTTTTCTACTTCCCTATCCTTTTGTTGAGGATCTGCTTTCTTTTGGATCCCTTGAACAGCATGAAGATGGGACACTGAACCTCCTGGGGGTTTCAAAGTGATACAATTCCAGAATCTGTCATGTCCAACTACAGTTCAAAGACTACAAGTCTCTTGGAAAAGGATCAGTGCTGGGATTTATCAGAACAAAATTCTAAAAACTGCAGTATATTTGCTATGTCCCATATTTCCACTTTGACAGTTAATTATTTAGTGAATGCTACCAACAAAAAATACATTTTCTGTACAAAGTGAAAGAAAGGGAGGTTTAAAAAAATAAATTAAAACAACACACAGTTCCCTGTGGGCAATAAATAAATGTGTACAAATGTAGCCTTAGTTATTGGAAGTAACAACAGAGCAAATGGTTGAACAAACAAAGCCAAACTGAAATCTTTTGACCTTCTTAAGAGTACAACATTGAGCAGGTGCCTTCAGTGGTGAAAAGTCCTCCAGTACTTTTGTCATGTAGGTTCCAGCAGAACAGGTCAGCAAAGAAGAAAAATATACTCTCTGGGGAAATGTCCACTGACCATAATTTTTGTGCTGGCTGCAAACTCACCGTTGCTCTGCTCTCAACTCCCTCTATGAAACTTTGGATAAATCATGCCCTTTTAATGAAATGGTGGTAAAATAAAGATTTAGTAGCTACCAAAAACAAAGAACAAAATCAAGCAGAAGGTGTCCAGACAATCCTGAATCAAGACAGGTGACCAAATTTACAAGGAATCCAAGTTAAAAGTTGCTTGCTGTATAGGATAGATTACTTCTATTTACTTTAACATGCAAATTTATAATATATGATATATAGAGAATATAGTGAACTGCTAATGCCTAGAATATAACCATCTATCCAGCTAATCTCTGCCTTAACTTTGGCATGATTTTTTTTTACAGTTTTGTTTTAAAATCCCCATTTGAATTGCATGCATCACACGCTGCACACAGGTGCCCCTCCCAACCCCAATGTCCCCACACACTTTAAGAGCAGATGTCAGGCAGGCGATTGTAAACATTGAGCCACCCAGATTAAAAATAACGTTAACAAAGATTTGTTCTAAATCAATACATTAAAAAAATAATTCTAAAAATGCAATAAAACTGCATTTTTATTTTTCTTCTTTTGTGTTTAAAATCATCCCATATTTTGAACAATTGAAAAAAGCCTTTGACACTTCCTAAGCCTACTACTGCCCCAAGTCCTTCCCAGCAAAGAATCTGTATTTTAACTGCTTTGAGATGGAAAAAGCATTCTTCCATGCTTGAAATGTAGGCAAACTCTTTGTAAGAGACTATTCTTGCTTTCTCTTGAAACCAAAAGGAGGAAGAAATGTGCTTTACTAGAGGCAAATGTTTTTAGGATAATCAGTGATATCTTGAAGTTTCAAATCAAAGAAGGAACAGAATAAACCATACTAATTTCTTATGAGGGATAAAAACAGCACTTTTCTTGTACAAAGATTTCTAATAAACCCCTTTACTTAAAACTTACTACAGCAAAAACTATCTTGAATTCTTGACAATAAGCCTTTAAGAACTGAATCAATTCATTTTCCCACAATTCTCTATACTTTTCTTCCATCTGAAAAAGGATATAGTTTTAATTTGAAAAAACTATTTCTTGTGTAAAAACTTTAATCCTGTTGTTGCAGTTCAAAACAGAAGAATTATTCTGTTCTAGAATTGTACAAAAGAGCAACTCCATCTTTCATCTATTATCCACTTACAAATACTGCAGTCCCAACTTGATTGCGCTTAACTACTTAAGCAGAAAGCAGACTAATTCCTTAAAGCACGGGTATCAAACTTGATCACGTCACGGACTGGATTGTGACGTATTGCAATGTTTTTTGCCTTTGAGGAGCTGGGGTGGGCGTGGCCTGTGCGTGATGCAACCAGCCTGCAGGCTGCCAGTTTGACAGGCCTGCCTTAAAAGTCTCTCAATGACCAAAATGTTTGCTGTGGAAAGGAAGGATGGCAAAATCATGAGATGGATAGTACCCATTTCTTTTCCTGCCACTGCTCTTCCGTTCACATAATAAAATAATTTCACTAGATACATTTTTAATAATTTTGACTAATTATTAGTTTCTACAAGCAACTGTTCTAGGGCTCCTTGGAGGACTTGTGGCATTCAGTAGGAGTTAGAATCTGTGACCCTCTGAACTACAAATTCTACAGTCCCACTCTGGTCACAATGAAAACAGATGTAATCCAAAAACATCTGGAAAGCTAAAGGACTTTCAGAGTGGCCATGTGGATTTTAAAGCCAAAGAATAGAGACTACAAGCTCCCAATAGAAAAGGTAAGCTGAACATAATCAATGTTCTTAAAACTACAGATTGTTTTAAGCATTTTGCAAAAAATGGATCTTTTTTCTTAGCAATTCTATTCTATTAGCAATCACAAAATGTGATGTAAGAAACAATCAACAGTAACTTAAATACTGTTACCTTACAAACTGCAGCTGACAGTATTTTTGGCAGGGAGGGAAAATAAGGCACTTATTCATAGGAATCAATAGGCCCCCATTTGTCCCAAGAAACAGCAAATAAATACTATCAAGTTCTTAAAAGAATTTAAAAGAAATTTTACAAAAATTATTTGAAGATCACAAACGCAGATTCATGATTAGACCTTACTTTCGATAAAGAAAAAGATCCAATTATTTAACAACATCGTTGCCCTGTAATTCATTATCTGAGTAAGACTTCCAGGAGACCAGTTCAGCTTTAACCAATTCATGTTGGGAACTGCTTTTAAAACAGTTAAAAAGATCTGGAGCTTTAAAAACTTTGAAATATTCTCTGCAGTCAGAATACAAATTCTCTGCTAGCTTCAGGGTGAAGATCCCCTGGAGGAGTGAAAATGCCAGCTGTCATATTATATATCACCCTACCAACTACTATGGTTACTTTGCTTAAGTATAAATAATCTAGCAAGATGGAAAAACAAGCAACAAAGCCAGAATGTGGGTACATGAAGCTATTAGGACAAGGCTGTTCAACTGCTTATATGACAATACTTCTGTTAACCATCCAGAGCCTTTCTGCTTAACTTTCTATAAATCCCTTTATTCCAGCAAAGAGTTCCGTACATCCTTCTTTTTTTCTATGTGGCCAGTGCCACTGTCCACTTGCAATGCTGTTCTTCAACCTAGAATTGGAAACCCACTTTTCACCCCTATATTTCTCTATGCTCTAAACTTTCTCCAACATTCTTAATCCAGAGTGTCATATTCCCAAACTTCGGTAGCTTTCCAATCTGCCATTTATTTTGCAAGATCAATTCCTCTAGCAAATGAGCAAAAATACTGAACAAAACGGTAGCAGAAAAATCACTGCTTGTCACTAAGATAAGACTTTGGTTTAATACACATGACATGAGAATTCTATTGCAACTGTCCTGATGCAGTTTCATTAATCAGTCACCAAGGATGTAGCTCTACCATGATTTGTACACTACATCTTTTAGCCTTTCCCTGGTGGAAACAGATGTCCAGGGGCTGTTTTGTGTTCTGCACTGTTTTATTCTAGCTTTTAAGAATTTGAGGAGTTGCTTAATTCTTAGTTTTGCCATAAAAATTACAAACTTTTGTCATTACTTTCTAAAATGGTTTTAGAAAACACGCTTAATTATTCTCTAATCTTCTTTATTGAGTTTACACGCCACCCTATCTTTTAATTCTTGGCAATTCGCAACAATTAAAAGTACAGTAAAATGATATTTTCTAATAGCCTGACAAATGTTCATGTTTATATTTTTGTATCTTCATAGAATTAATAAATTTCAATCTGGAGACCTAAAGGACTCCTAATTGAAGCTTATTTATGTTTTCCCACATTAACTGGGCCTCAAAGCAAATGGATATGTTAATATTTGGTTGATGGTCATATGGAATGTACAAGTTGGTACAGGTACATACAGGTTGATGGTCAAAATTAACTGTGATCAACGAATCTTGAAAATCAAAGCTGTATTTCATATTCCCAAGTCCTTCGGGAGAGGGGGCGGAATAGAAATGTTATTAAATAAAATCGAGAATAAATACTGGGTATAAATGTCCTCACTTACTTCACTGGTAGGCCAATTTCATTTATCTTAGGTTTCTATCCGTATTACATTTGATCTACAGGGATTTTTTTAAAAAAATATTTTTTTTCTAATCAGGACCCACTATTTGTTTCGGGGTCTCTTGACCGTGATTTTGCAGGATATATTTTGCCAAGATTATTATGAACCAATGTGGACATAGGATATATTTCCAAATTGGCACAAAGTATCTTTCAAATAATGCTTTTTTGAATTGAAAGGTTTTTAGAAGTTATCTTAGTGAGAAGAATAAAAAATTCACCACTGAAGTGAATCTAAACTTGTTAAAGGAATTCATCTTGAAAACTAAGCATCTTTAAATCTCCCTCATTTCTTTTCACACACCCTTCTTCTTCTGGTTTCACCTACTGAATTTCCATAAAAGTTTCCAATAAACATTCCTTATTGCTAACTTGTTTCTTAAGCCATAAATTCTCTTTCAGCTCACTGCCTTATTCTTGGTAGCTCTTCACTTCTCCCTTCCTTCCCTCACTTCCTATCTTCTCTCATGTGTTTTCATATAACACATTCAAAACAGCATTCTTCCTGTGCCTTGTAAGGTGTGTAAAATAAATTGCTTTTTTTCAATTTCTGAAAAACACCTTAATATTTATAACTAAAGCTGGTGGAATATTAGGGTGCTATATGATGCAGTAACCATAAACCGGTCATCTGAACAGGTGATCTACACCTTGTACAAACAATTCTCTTTCCCGAATGAAGATGAATATATGTGTCCCAGGAGCTCCAGCACAAGTCCGAAAGCTCAGAAGACAAAACCTCTGGTCCCAGTTGACCGATCCAGATTGGATCCTGCAATTCTGTTTCCTCTCCAACTTCTTTGAGAATTTGCAATCTTCGTTAGGATTTGTTTTGAAAAGCACTGCATTCACATAACATACATATTATTCATACATTTTCCAGCAAGCTTTGCATGTTCATCTTCTATGAGAAAACCTCACCAAGGCCCATCTGATTTCATTTCAACCTGTCTCTAATAACCAAGTCCTCCACATGCCAAATTTGAACATATGGCTCTACTAAAGCTTTTTCTTCCTCCACTGGTCCTGTCCCTGGCTCCTTCACTCCTTTAAATGTGACGCCTTCTTTTGCAAAATGGTCAGGATGTAATTAATGCCGAACATATTGTCTCAGAGTGATACCAGGCTGGATGTATCTGGAATAGCAACTGTTACCAGCCCTACACAACTGAAACCTCTGAGGAGTGTGGGGCCTTTCTGGCTTCTCCTCTGCCATAATATCCAAGCTTTTGCTAGGAGAAAGCAGGAACAAGTCTCATCTTCAGGACAACATTTAGAGGTTCAAGTTGCATATTAGCCCCAGAACCTTGGAAAAGATACAATTGGAAATTGCCTGAAAATAACTTCCTGACTCACTTCCAAAACTCTCTGGCCAACTTTCATTTCCAAAGTTTCAGATGGCTCCGATTGCCTGCTAATTACAAAATAACATTAGCGATTGAGACACCTTGGTTCCTCTGGCACGCCACCATGAACTTGTTAGTGTTGGCTAGTTTAAAAGGTGCCTTTGGATTTTAAATGACGGGATCCGGTCTCTTCTTTCTTTTATCCTGTGGAAAGCGTTACAAAAAAACCTCGATTCTGAAATAAGAGAAGGGTACTTCCTCCATTCACTGGATCTCCTCATTTAGAGGACCACATTTATGCTTGCAGATGGAGCATCCATACAGATCAATGCTGTGATCTCATGGAGCAACTCGATTGCTACTCAACTGGAAATATATTGTTGCTACTAGTTAAGACTCTAAACCAATCAGCCCCCAACAGACCAGAGATCATAAATTTGTGGCTATCAAGTTTTGTTTTGAAGAATCTCTTGTGTTAGAGATAATTTGGGCTGACTCTCTTTTTAATGGCTTTATTGATGCCAGGATTATCTTTAAGTTCTGCTTTTCCTTTTCTTAAATACTGGAAGAAAACGAAGAAGCATTTATCCTAGCACCAAACATGCACTTTGGTAATAAAACACCAATGACAAAACTTTGTTCACACTCAAAAGAGGAACCCTGAGATCAAAAAGAACCAAAGAGGGGGAATTTTTTTTTTTACTTTAACTGAGTAACTCTTGGGCAAGAATCTAGCACACGTTTCCTTTCCAGGGAAGAAACCCCACCCGCAAGCCCTAAGAACAAACAAAACCAAGACAACTGCAACTGCTAAGCTCAGCATCAAAAGCAGCGGCCAATTCATCTATCCCAGCCCCCCTTTTTCTTTAGCAAATACAAATCCAAAAACACAGAGGAAAAAAAAATCAAACAAATTAAGGACACGTAATAACGCAGAGACTGGTGAACAGGGGCGGCAGGCAGCCCACAGCACCAGAAGTCCAAACTTAATAAATAACTTGTAAAAAAAATATCTTTTCTATTTTCCTTTTTGTGTTTTATGTCTGTTCACAGTGCGTGAGCAAGCGTCACTGTTGCATATCCTCAAGCCTCTGGTCACGGTAGAGAGAGAGACAAGCAGGGAGCACGCTGTCGCTGGTGGCAACCCCGATGGCAGGTGCTCCATCCCAGAAACATACAAGCAGAGGCTGAAGAAGTACTTCTCATCCAAAGAGTTGTACCTCTGGGCTGTCTGGTGTGGTGCCTGGAATGCCAAAGGCCCTGAAACTGAACCACAATTCCAGAAAGACCAAGACCTATGACCCATCTCTTCCTGGCAATACTGAAGAAGACAAAATAGTCACGGGTGACTGAGCAGGTGAAGCAGACAATGCATGCCACTGGAGAGTTGTTCTAGTGAAGGCTGGTGCTTGTTGATGGTGCTCTCTCTTTTAAGATCTGACAGCCAAGGACCCCTTCTCTGATACAGCAGCCAGGCTGCAGGGCTACCTCGTGAAGAATGGCAGGTGATGCTGGCTGAGGATGCTGCTCGTGCGGGGTGACTCTGTCTTAGCCATGACATCTTTGAACCAGGATGCCACATCCACTTCCAGTGTCTCGTAACGCTTGATGAAGTTGTGTTCCTGTAAACGAGGAGATGTAATGCAATTTTTTTTCCTTTCTGTTCCTAAAAGGCTGAGAGACAAACTCTAGGAGTTAGGGGGAAGGGGGGGGAGGAACCCCCTGAAATCTAGAAAAGTATTCTGCTGGGTCTAGATTAACTAAAGTCAACTATGTTAGAAACAGCTTTGTTTGAAAATGTACAAATAGATACACAATGATGCTAAATACAAGCAAAAACAAATGGACAGTCCTGAAAAAAAATCAGCTCAATAGAACTTTTCTGCTTTAGGAAACGATGAGTGTGTTTATGTGTGTATACTAATAATAATAGTAATAATAATACACACGCACACAAAACTTCTGCACCAGGTGCAAATTGTTTTAAGATTAAAGCTGACAGAAATCCCTCCCATAGCAGTCATATTCACATGAAGTGTTGTATACTCACAAGTAGCTTGTTGTACTTTGGTCTCTTCCTGTGATCTTTAGTAAGGCTAGAAGAATAAAAACACACATTCAAACCACATTTTCCAACTGAATTTTACTTAACAATAGTTCTTTAGCACCAATATTTCATATTTATATAAGTTATTCCCTTTTAAGTGTACTAGTTAATAGGATGAAATCCACAGCCCGAGCCCAATTTCCACACCTACCCTCCCATGGCAATCTGGTTGTCATTTTCAGATCAATCAAGGAGTCCCTCCTTACTCTGCAATTAGCCAAGACACAGGCCAAGGGAAAACAGTAAGAGCCTTGAATAGGTTGAGAAGAGAGAACAGAAACTAGTGGAAGGGCCCACAATTTGTGCAAAGTGAGCTGGAAGGCTGAGATGAGATTTAATTTTATGGAAAAATGACAAAGATGCATGAGTTCACCTTTTCCCAAAAGCACATTACCAGACTGACCAAATAAAACTGTCAGTGATCTATTGATTTATTATAATTAAGTGTGCCCAATTCCAAACAATTTTTGGTGATGTACACCAAGCAAGAAACAATAAAAATTAACATAGATGTTCAGAAGAGAAAAACATGTATAACGACAAAAAGCAATCTACAGGGGCTCAACTACCACCCTACTCCAAGGCCTGGGAGTACAGCCGTGTCCTCAAGGACTTTTAGAACATCATCAGGATGGGAATCATTCAGATTGCCGTGGGGTTACAATTCCAAAGGGTAGTACTGTGACAGAGAACATAAATTTCCTGGGTCCCCATAGGGCTGGAGTGGGCCCATTTTCTACATAATATTACTTCTGACCATTGCCTCCAGAAATTATTGACTACTCACTGTAAATTGTTTTTGAGACAATTTACTCACCAGTCTTTTACAAAGGACTGGAAATCCACGGAAAATCCCATGTTATTTGGGAGAAGAGGAGGATCTTCCTGCAAAACCTTGGTGAGGACCTCAAAATCTGTTTTGCAGTTCTTGTAGGGAAACTGCCCTGTAGCTAACTCAACCTGCATCGGAATATGAAGTGAGAAGAAACGTCAAGTATTAAAAGTTAAAACAAGTTAGCAAAAAATATTATCCTCTCCTGCAGTATCATTTAATAGGATCTGTTCTAGTTCACTGTGTCGTAAGGTATTAAGAAACATATCATTTGCTGTTTCACTGGGATCTCTTGAATGCCAAGTAGGCTGTTTTCAGGCCTCTTCACAAGATGACCAAGATACCTCCTCTATCAAACTGGCTGAAATCCTACAATATCACTGAATCTCATAATACTGTCACCACCATCCTAAGTCACAAAAGTGTTATGTAATGTTAGTCTTAAATTCAGCTTTCTTCTAAGACTCTTTTAACTTCGCTATTGCATCCTTCACTTTAGAAAGAGAAAATAAAGTACTCTAAAAACGGCTACCATCTACTATATAATAATAACTGCCCACGTGAAAAATCATTTAAGCATGCTGAGAATCTAGAAAGGCTTAATTAAAGAGCTTTGGCATCTACATGGGCTACAGAGGACACCTTTGAGGAATGCGGGCAACCTGCAAGGTATGGATTGCCCATTTGTCATATCAAAAAACAGTCAAGTGGGTTTAACTTACCAGGGAAATGCCCAGGCTCCACACATCTGCACGGATGTCATAATCGGGTTTTGAAGGATCAGGAGGATCTATTCTTTCAGGCTAAGAACAACAACAACAACAACAAAGCCATTAAAAGAACAATTGTTTGCTAATTTCTTACCCGCAGTTAGGAAACAACTCTCAATTATAGAAACAAAAGAAACAATGGAACTATAAATACATAATAGTACAGTACATTTTCAAAATCGTAGACCATATTCTAATGGCAACTCTGTATAGATGTGCTATGAATCACACACCAGATGTGTGATTCTGATTCCAAGGGGACATCCTCAGGCAGAGATATACTGATATAATGGGCATGACCCAGAATACTGTTGAAAAGAAAGCCTATTAGGGAATTGATAAACAATTAAACAAACTGGGCACTCTGTAATAAGATTACAACATTACAGCAAGATCCCTGAAGATATTCCCTAAACACTTCTCTAATCCTTACCGCCATATACGCTGCACAACCAGCACTCCGGGTTTTGGCTTTTGAATCTACCAGCCTCCCACTAATCCCAAAGTCACACAACTTGATTTGCCCCCTCTCATCCAACAAAATATTGGAAGGCTTCACATCTCTATGAATGACGCCGTGCTTCTCTTTCAAATAATAGAGGGCTTTCACAATCTAGGGAGGAAAAAAAAATCAAAAATCAATGCCGAAGAAATGACTCACTGTAAGAGAAGTAATTTTTGCATTTGTTTAGGATTAAGCAAAACTCAATTTCTATGAAGACATTTGCTACTTGGAAAGCAAAGTTTAGTTACTCACTTGGAAGATTATGTAATTATGTAGAATACAGAGTTTCAGTTACATATCTTAATATGCTTAAACTTATAACATAATCTTTTATCCATATACATCACAAAATAAACGTTGACGTTATTACCGTGTTTCTCCAAAAAGACACCCCACCTAGAAAAGAAGCCCTACCACGTTTTCCAGCACATGCGATAAAATTAAGCCCTACCTAGAAAATTAGCCCTAATTAAGACCCCACCCACCCCGGGATGCAGGGGGTGGGGCAAGGCACACAAGTAAAAATTAAGCTAGGGTGGGAGTGGGGGAAGTGGAGCTGCCCTACTTACCAGGCCTCGCACACACCCAACACCTGCCTCCCCGCCTTCTATATCTACTTCTTTTGTGGGCACTTGCCGCCACTCACATGCATCGCCCTAGACTCCATTTTGTCTTTAGATGCTTTCCGGAAACTCTCTGCAGCCAATAATAGAGCTCTGGGGCAATGAATGAGGGTGGTGGCAAGCAACCGCAGAAGAAGAAGATAAGTGCACATTGCCCCGGCCTTCATTTTGCATTCAGATACCTTCCAGAAGGCATCTGAATGTAAAATGGAGGCCGGGGCGATGTGCACTTATCTTCTTCTGCAGCTGCTTGCCCCCACCCGCATGCGTGTGTGTGTGTGAAATTATGACACCCCTAAAAAAGAAGCCCTAGCTGTTTTTTTGTTTTTTTTTTGGGGGGGGGGGTGTCAAAAGAAAATAAGACCAGGTGTACTTCGGGAGAAACACAGGATTAAAAAGAGGAGGGATATATATGTGAAACTATACTTTGGTAGGAGAGATGCACAATCTCCCTACACTGATTTTATTCAATTTTATTCAGATTAAATAATACTCATTCAAATTATCAATTGTAGCCTGAAAACTAGAGCAGACTTAATTGTGATACACCAGGTTTTTTTCTTCAATGTTAGATTGACTTTTTAAGTTGTCAACTTCCATATTGCCACTCATTAATTGGCACTTCTTCTAAGCTGCTCATACAGCCTTCATTGGTGTGTGTGTGTGTGTGCGGGGTGTGTGTGTGTCGCCTGCACACATGCACCAAGGAATATGGAGATCATTAGGAGGGGCAAAGCAGTTTTAACAATTTAATAATCTGTAAATATTTTTTTTGAACCCCTGCATTCATTTTTATTTGGGGTCCACCTTACCAGAGGTTATCAACACTCACCGCCACAGTCATTTTCCCCAAGATTCTCTCAGGAATAGGTCCTTGAATACGTTTCTTCAGCTTCTCTGCACATGTGCCCATTAGCTCCATGGCTATAAAAACATCAGTCTATGGACAAAAAAGGGGAGAAATGAAGGGAGATATTGCCCAAGTTAATCATATTGCATTTTAAAAATAGAGTAAATGGAAGCACTGGGTTCACTTACATTTGTGATGAAAGTCCCAAAGCACTGAACAATATAGGGACAGTCATGACTCTTCAGCACCACATCCAGATCCATTAGGATCCTTTTGTTCTCTTCTTTGTTACCAGAACGACGCATTTGCTAAGGAGAGGAAAAAAGGATGGGGTACACCTGAGCATGGAGGTTGTATAAAACATTAAAAAAAGAAAGATGTACTGTACATGCCTTCCCTCACAGTGAGCACTTCCATTATTTATCCAATGATCACCACTATTTTCTATCTACAAAAGACACTTATTGTAAATCTCTTTAAACTACCGTATTTATCGGCTTATAATGCGCACCGGCTTTTAACGTGCACCTTAATTTTAAGAGAGGTTTTTCAGTAAAAAAAATAATTTTGCAACCATGACTGAGCCCAACATTTCTATTGT
>JAEANM010004622.1:7343-20552 GCA_017656035.1 Myanophis thanlyinensis
CACACACACATGCAGAATGGGTGCCATCACAAAAAAAGAAATATGTGGGGTGAGGACAGGGGAGGATACTGTAGATTGCTCCATTAATATGAAACAGTTTGGCATACTGAAGCATGGCTAATTTTGAAGCCCAATCCGATACATTCTTCATTTTTATTTCTCAGCCTTCTGAAATTTTACTATATGCAAAGAACTCATTAATTAAAGGTTGGAAAGTACATTTAATGTTGAGAAAATCTGAAATAGGCATAAAACCCAGGAGAAGACAGGGCAAAATATACCTTTCCTCTGAGAGTAGATATTTATAATTGACTGAGAAAGATACTTCAAAAATGCATATAATACACAATATTTAACTCCCTGATGTTTGTTCTATAGCATATTTTTTCTGCAACTCACTTGACGCCCATAGGTTCAAGGGAATATTACTAAAACAATTCATCTGAATTATGACAAGGTATTTTTGCTGCTCAAATGTATTTTGAATTGCTGCTCAAAAAATTTCCTTGTAGTTGAGAATCATTCTTTCTTACTGCCAATCAAAAAGCTACACAGGTTTTTGTTTTGTTTTGGTATTCCACTTTACCTAACACTTTACCTAACTCCAGTTGATCCCTACATCCAGGTAAGAACCAGCACACATGCCACTCATTTATTAAACATTAACAAACATTTAAATTACAAATTGGCTAAAAAGAAAAAAAGGGCAAACAAGGGAGAAAGAATGAAACATAAACAATAGATGAGGGTGTTCAATTTCTAAATTTTTCCCGATAAAAATGACCAATTTTCCCAGATTGAATTGCCTTTGAATATTAGTAGCTCGGGTTGGTAGTTATGTTGTTGGTTTGAGCTCCGAGCTTGGTAATTTGGTTGTAGATGTTTCATTCCCATTCGAGGAGACATCTTCAGTGCGCTTTGGGTTGTGCTTGTCTGGGGGAGCACTGTTTTTTAAACATTTTGTATGTAGGGGATTGTGATATGTCTGGTTGTTGTTATAGTAGTTGTTGTGTTGCTTTGCGTGTTTGAGTTTTTTGTATGTAGGCATCTACGGATGAAGTTTCATGGGTATTGTTGTGGCCAGCCAGTGGCCAGTGGAGCTGGTGGCAGATTCAGACAGTGTGGAGGTTGGGGAGGAACATGGGCCAGTCCTGGAGTCTGGGGAAGGCTTTGATGAGTACTCTGCATCAGAAGTAGAGATGGGTCCAGGGCCGTCTGGCAGTTATCAGCTGCCTCCTGATGACCTAATCTACCAACCACTTAGAATGAAAGAACAACATTAACCATGATCCCAAAAGTAGCATTTAAAGACCAATGAACAGCCATGCTGCATACAAAGTTATACCTCGACAGATCACAACCAATTGAACCACATCACACACAGCCAATCAAATCGAAACCAGACCATGACATCGTCAAAAGATATCTGAACAACAACACCAGCACTAATTTACATCACACAGATGATACTTAAAACCAAGGACCAGGACTCAGCAACTACAGCCAGCCAGTCACATAACCCAAAATCAGACCAAGTCTCAGAAAGTATTTAAAGGCCAGTGTTCCTTCAGACAAGCACAACCCAAAGGGCACTGAAGATGTCTGCAACCAAATTGCCAAGCTCAGTGCTCAAACCAGCAACACAATGCTAAAGGTAATTAGCATCGACAACCCCAAAGCGGCTTTGATGACCGCGACCTTATTTATATTATCTATATTTATGTAGCAGAGATGAAAAGATGGCATCAAATGATACTTCTATTCTGCACCATGAAAAAAAAGCAATTTGTGTATCCAACATTTGATCTGTGAGCAGCATCCATTGTGATTTTTATGAGAAAAAGGAAGAATGGTTATATATCCTACAGCTAATGTCAATTAAAGGTAAATATAATTTGGTCCTGGCTTTACCATTTTTTGATGAATGGGTTCCAGATGATTGATCAGCAGGTCTGAAAACAACTGTGCCTCCTTTTGGCTAAGGGGAAAGCCTTGGGGAGCACCCCTTCTTGTTCCTGGCATTTCAGAACAAAATTAGTGTCAAGCCCCTGACATTTGTCACCTGATATCAACATTTTTTGAGAGAAGATAAGTTTAAATTAGTTCCACGGTGATTTTTTTTAAATGAAAAATCTTTTGCAAACCTAGAGTTTTTACATTTAAATCACCACAATGATGAATGAGAGCAGATAGTTGATATATCTCTACCATACAGCACTTTGGTATATATCCTTTGATGTGGCTGGAGGGCAGCAGTTCAGATTTCTGTTATATTTTGGGTGAAAAATTTAAGATATCTTTTTATAGACTTAAAAAAATATTCAATGGATTTGACTGTGGCCCAATAACAAATAAGACCTTGGTTCCTCCCACTTAAATATTCCTTGACCAGTTGTTCTTGCAACCATCTTTTTTTAAAAAAAATATTAAATAATACCCAAACAATGTGTTATTTGATGGATGCACATTTTGCCCTTTTCTGTCTCCATTCCTCAACAGATTATCTTACTAAATAGCTTTGCTTCAAGGCTGAAGAATCATGAAATTTGTTTAGGTTTCCAGAAGCATATCTATGTTAGTCTGTAGTAGCAAAAACTACCATCTCCCTTGGCACGTTAAAAACTAACAAATTCCTTGAGGCATCTGGTTTTGTGGACTATAACTCAGCTGGTCAGATGCTATAGAATTCTTGGTTTAAAACATTTGATGGTAACCATTAAACATTTATGGTTTTGGTGTGCCTATCTTAAAGTTAGAAATAAATGCTAAAAAATCTTGATGAGGGCTCTTTGAAAAATACATTTCTGTTCTTTTAAGGAAATAGTTAGCTTCTTTTCAGATTTTGTGAAATATTTATCTAAGAAGCTAATATATCAACACACTCACTCACTAATATATATTTAGAAGTAAAATCTGTCCTGATTAACTTTATTATAGATTTCTTTTTTTCCCCTCATTCAACTTGCTATGGTTCTTGTTTCATTCGGTTTTATTTGACTTCCAGCTTTTGGGAGAAAGTGCTATAAAACTAGTGACATTTCAATTTGCTTCTAAACTGTAGACTGATTGGTAAATAGGTCCTTCTTTTTCTTTTGATATGGATCATTTCTTCAATTAGGCAATTGAGCCAGCCTTCCCCGATGGCCATTCATTTTATACTTCGAGAAGACCAGGAAGATTAGTAAGAAAGAAAACACGAAGAAGATATATTACAAAAACCCCAGACAAATGAAGAAAAAGCAAACCAGATTTTAATGAAAAAGAAAGTAAGATATTACAATAATACTGATCTTTTTGGTTCCAAATTATTTCTACTTTTCATTCTTTATTTTATTGATGACATGTTAGAACATTAACATGTTGGTTTTACATATGGTGGATGCTGAAGGAGGTCATGGATCCACATTTCATCTACCATTTTCTCTTAACCTGAAGTATGAATTTGTTTCTCTGTGCATAAATATAACTCATCTGTCTTGAAATTTTTCAAAGATCCTCTTCAGAAAAAGAGGCTTGTTTTGTTTTGTTTTGTTCTGTTAGTCATCTCCTACATTTATTGGTGGTGTAAAGTTAATGTCAGGTGTGCATCTTTCCATCACTTCAGCTGCCCTCTCTTCCTTTTAAAAAAGGATGCCTCCCATTGGGATTAAAAGAAGTGTGGAAAATCAGGGAGGCTGCAGAAACCAGAGAAAATGTTATGCAGTGAGACCTGGAACATCCTTTGGCCATCTGTCAGATGCTAAGCAAAAGTCAGTCTCTTGAATCAGCACCTGTTGGTTGTATTGAAACAAGAGAGTAAAGAATAACACTGTATGTCAGTACATCCAACAGGATTTAAAACTTATTCTATACTGGAAGATGATTTAATCAAAACAGTTGAATATCAACCGGGATATGCTAATCACTTCAAGGAGATTAGCATATTCATCTTGGATGAGTCACAAATACTTTCACATTAAAATTTAGAGGTTAGATATAATCATAATTAGCTGGCTTGCCAACGAAACTATACACATCTTAAAACTGTGTAACAATTGCACTATACTGAGTTGTGATGCATTAGTCAGTAGATTACTCCTCACAGGAGAACAACATCTTGAAGCCTGCTTTTAAATCTTTGAATTGAGGTAGCTGCTATATTTTCTACAGTGTATTTGATGCATGGAATTCCTTCTTTCAATTGTATTCCTTTGCACACAAGCCAGAAATTCTTGCATTCTGTGCATGAATGCCTTATTTTTATATGTCTTTCATTCTGTCACTGTCTACAAAGGTTTGTGTAGAATTAGGAACACATTTCAAGTACAGATAATATTGAAGAGGGAGGATGCAGACCATCTCAAAACGACTTTTCACAGCTTTTGAATTATAAACAATTGACTTAAAAGCTTTTGAGATAGGTCAACTAAAGATTGAAGACAATTAAAATGCAACTAATCGGCACTTGTGTACTAGTAGAATCCTGAGTGTCTGTTTGTGTATTCTACAATAGATCACATAGGGAATATGCCATGTTTAGTGTTTCTCATGGAAAATGGGAAAATAAGTCCTTGAAAGCAGAAATCTAGCATATTAAAATGAACATCTGGCTGGCTAGGCGATATCATGCATAAATATGATAGGCACATTATGACTGGACATCCTTAGCATAGAATTGAGAAGAAATAATCAAACCTTATTGCATAATTAGAGGCCACAGTTCTTGGCCACATATAGTATACACAGTGCATACCAGCACATTTATGTGTTAAGATTTGATGAAAAAAAAATGCCCCTATACATATCTGTTCTCTGTCATCTTCATCTTCACCTTCTAGTTTTGAAATCATTGGCTAATTGTCTTGAAATACAAGCAACCTTAAAGACCTTTCAGGAGCTGATAAAACAATGATAAAACAATCCAATGTGTGTCAGATTTCAAAAGGGTTATTCAGATTATACCTGTGGATTATTCTTGACACTGTCTTAGAATTTGGTTTAAACTTCACAGATATCTAAAATCATTGAATTTATTTATTACAAATCCTTTTTCACATTTTCAACCTTGTGACCCTAAGAGGCTTTTGAACTGATTTGTCAATCTCTGAACAAAATAATTTGCAAAATATACTTTTAAATCATTCTGCTCAGTTCTAAGATGGTTGTCTAATATAAACGATAGCAGAAGGGAGGTCAATGCATACCATATGTGAAATATTATTTGGGATAAGATAGAAATATATTTTCTTTCTGACTTCTCTTATCCTGTTTTTCAACCATCAACTATTTATGTTTGAAGATACATTTCCTCAATTTAAGGAAAGAGAAGATTTTAAGGGGTGACTTGTGACCATCCCAGATCTTCATGATAATCATTTTATAGCACAGGAGCCATCCATGTAAGGTGAACAAGAAACATGACTCATGATTCATTTAACTTCTGAACTTCAACCAGATTTTAAAAATATTAGAAATCCTACATCTCTGTTGGCTAATAGTTCTATTACTTCAGCTCAAGTTCACCAAAGAGTGTGCAAGCTTTTTACCCTACATCAGAGAAGATGGTAAATAATTAAAAGGGAAGAAATTACATTAAAAAATTACATAATTTTTAAGGGCTATATAATTTTTAATGATTGGTAGACGTGCACATTTGATTTTCTTCTATAAAGAATGGTAGATTCTTGTAGAATTCTAAACTTGCAAAAACACTAGATTTGTTAATTGAGTGTGATCAATACTTTTATGCAATGAGATACAGTAAGATCACATCAATTGGTAGGGTTGTGAATCTTCTGCCAGATGCCCTGAAATGCTTCTTAAATTAATATTCACAATGAGGGAGGAGAAGAGTTAGTGGTTTATCTCAATTTAAAGTTATGTTCCCAATTAATTACTATACCTAGCTTTCAAGCTAAGTTATCATATTGCTAGAGCTGAATCCAACTCCTCTGAAAGGAGGAATCAAAATTGAAGGCTGAAATGTGAAGCATGTATGAGGAACTAGGTATGTGTAGTCTAATGAAGAAAAGGATTAGGGATGATATGATAGCTGAGTTTCAGGGTAGTCACAAGCAAGAGAGGGTTGGTTACTTTCCAAAGCACCTGAGAGCAGGACAAGAAGCAATGGTTCCCTAAAGAGAGATCTAGTCAGGAACTAAGAAGAACAGTAACAATAATGAATCAATAGAAAAACTTACCTCCCAGAGTTACGGGTGCACGAACCTGTATTTATTAATTATTTATTGAACCTAAGGAAGGGTTGCTATACCACATACTGTACATCATGTATAAAGCTTTACTCCATTTTCTCTTCAATTTCACAAATATAAAATTGTTGTAAAGACATGACTTAGGGCAGTGGTGGAGAACCTTTTATTTACCAAGTGCCGAAAAGTACATGCTTTGAGCATGCCATCTGCACTTGCGTGCGGCTTTTCCACGTGCGCTGCATGTGCAATTGCATAATCTGCGCATGCAAGCAGCTTTTGCACATGCATGGCACTCACGCACACATGAGCAATCGCATGTGCATGTGCAGGAGAGGTACAAAGACCAGCTGGATTTCCTGCTGCAATCGCAAGTATGCACAGCAGATGCCCGAAGACAAGATGGGTCTCTGCAATCACGCATGTGTGCATGTGTAATTGCATGTGCATGATCAGTTGGAGGTAAGTTGGCTGACAGCTTGTGTGCCCAGCAAGATGGCTCTGCATGCCACCTGTAGCACTTGTGCAATAGGTTCGCCATCACGGACTTAGGGCATCTTAAAATCCAGCTTAATTACCACTGAATGTGCAAGAACAAATAAAAGTGTCATTCAGTGTAAATTCAGGTTTTTTGGCTGAAAAGGACAAACTTTGCTTTTCTCTTAAAAAAAAAAACCTTCAAAAGACAGAAAAATGAAAAAAAAATTGGAGAACGCAGTGAAGGAAAAATGTTTAATAACAGACTTTCATTATTTGCTTGATGGACCTAATTTAGCATCCTAACGTGGTTTATGCAATCCAAAGTAAAGAACTATCTTTATGTACATGCATACTGTCAGACAGAACACCCAAAAGACACCAAGGATAGATTCTTCTAAGTCAGTGTTTCTCAACCTTGGCGACTTTAAGATGTTTGGACTTCAACTCTCAGAATTCTGGGAATTGGAAGTCCAAACATCTTAAAGTCGCCAAGGTTGAGAAACACTGTTCTAGGTGAATTTGAAAAGAAGTAGCATTGCTTCTCTAGAAATATGATAACTTGAAAGCTAGATATAGAAGGAGTATTAAGCTCCTGCTTCTTCTTGAGAATAAAAATCTTTTAAAGGAGAATTGTGATTCTCTAATAGGAGAGTTTAAATGAAAGCTTGGCCACTGTTTAATTATTTGCAGTTACATTTGACAGAATCGTTGGAATGGGAAGAGTTTAGGTGTACAGAATTTCTTTATTTTCTGCTATTCAGTTCTTGAGCATTCAAGTTCCACAACCTAATGCAAACCAAATCAAATATCACTACAAATTAAAATGTTAGGAACTCAGAAATCTATTCTGAGCTGCAAACTGAACTCAAGGAAGTCACAATTATTTCTTTAAAAACAAACAATGCGTTCAAAGATTCTTCCAGCAGTACATTCCAGCTCTTTCTTCTTCTCCTAGTTCTATTCCCGTTCAGTTTTGAGAGTTTACAGTTGGCCTACTGCAAATCATCTTGTAAATCAGCCAAGTTCTTTTTCTGTCTCCTCCAGCTTCAGGATATATTTTGATACAGAACAAAAGGTAGGTGGCAACTGAAAAGTTTTCTAGCCAATAGTACACTTGGCTAAGAGCAAATAGGTCTTCTTAATCATAATGAATAGAGCAATTCAATGAATTGAATTGTACTAACTAACTTATATAATTAATCGTGATGGTAGCCAACATATCCTATGGCAATGGTGGCGAACCTTTTAGAGACCAAGTGCCCAAACTGCAAGTTGTGTGCGCGCTGGACATCCGAACACCAGCTGGCTGGTGGGAGGCAGGGCATCACAACACTGGCAGCTCTGTAGGAGGCGCAATCTTTTTCTTTCATGAGCTTCTGTTTCGTTATTTGCAGAAAAACTTCTGTTTCCCTGCAAATGAGGATGAGAAACGCCATGGAAAAACGTGGTGGAGCTGAGCTGGGGCGACGGCTCGCATACCCACAGAGAGGGCTCTGAATGCCACCTCTGGCACACATGCCATAGGTTCGCCACCACTGTCCTATGGTCACCACTGAACCCACTGCTGCAAATGTTCTTCTCCCTTTGTCATTTTTTATATACGGTATGTTTAAAAGAGCCAGGCTGGTGCAGAGATTAAGGTGTCAGGCTAGATAGTGGGAAACAGCCAGTTGCAGTCCATCCTAGGCATGAAACCAACTGAGTGACCTTGGGGCAGGTAATCTGTCTCACTCTTAGGAAGGAAGCAATGGCAAACTCCTTCTGGAAAACTTTGCCAAGAACACTTCAGGGATTGCCGATATTCCAAGCAGTCACCAGAAACTACACCCAGATTTGGTCAGATTACGTGTAGTCCTCTATCTGTTTGGTTGCAAAACAGTGGACAAAACACTTAGGAGTGGATTCCACCAGTACCTTGACATTTTCCAAAATTAGTTTTAAATGGAAACAAACGCTTTTTGTTAACTTCAAGGGGATTTCGTGGGATAGCAAATAGTTTTAAGTTCCAGTGAAACCTGAGCAACAAATTTGTGTTTATATGTGAATGATACACACATACACACACATCCTGCTTCCTCCTATTTCTCTTCCTCCTCTTCCCGATCTCTATGTACAAAACTTTCCACACTTTTTATTGGGAATTGTCCTGGACCAGGTTGAGACAATTTGCTGGGATAACCCAAGTCTAACCATCCTGAATGAATTAAGACAAAAACCTCATAGACCCTCACAATTATTCATCCTCGGCCGTCATCCTTCAGGGGGTTTACCAGAAGGCCTTGAACTGAAGGGAAGGCACTCCCTGCGCAAAGACGCGATCTTCCGAGAAACCTCCAAGAGCTCGGAGAAGGAAGGAAGGAAGGAAGGTGCCGAGCGGGACGGAGGATGGTGAGGAGTGGGCTCAAGGAATGAGTCAGATCCCCTCCCTGTCACTCTGCGGCTCCGGGGGGCGGAGGAAAAGAGAACCCGGCCGGTGAAGCTATAAAAGCGAAGGGGGGCAGAAGGCGAGCAGAGGAGGCGGCTGCTGGGGACGGGCGGACGAAAGCGGGGAGGGGGACGACGGGGCGGACTCAACGCCTGATAAGCGGAGCGCCCGATCTTCCGTCCATCTGCCTGCCGTCGGGATGCCCCGGACCAGCCAGCGGAAGGTGGAAGGCTGCCTGGATTCCTAGCCAAGCAAGCAAGCTGTCAGCCGTCGCTCTCCGGACCAGTCCTCGCTCAGAGCAGATCTGGGTTGAGTTTGTCCCACGGCAAAAGGCGGCGTGGACGCGGGAACGGATCCAACGGACTGTTGCCTGCCTTAGACGTTCCCGGCCGAGCTTCGCGGGTGGGAGGCTCCCTCTTCGGCTTCAGCCACCGCCTCCCGCCCGGGACCCAGGTCTCCGTCTCCTTCCCTTCCTCCGCCACTGGCTCCCCGGCTGAGAAGGAGAGGGGGCGCGCCCCACCATGCCGCCCCGGAGACCTTGATCGAGGGAGCTCGCTCTCCGTCTCTCTTCCCCTTTTGCTTGCGCTGCTCCGACGGCCGGAGGGGCTCGCCTGCCCACGCCGACGGCTGTTTTTTTTTTTTTTTTTTTTCCGCTTTTCCTGCAGAAACTGCGCCATCCAACCCAGCCCCGGGAAGGCAGACGTCTAGGAAGAGGGTAGAGACGATCATGCGGAGCTGGACTAAGTTCTCCTCCCGCCCTCTCCTCTTCCTAGCCGCGCTCTTGGTGGTGGAGAGTTCCCAGCTCGACGGCGCGAAGGCGAACGCCATCAAGGCCACCCTTATGGGCGAGACGCCGACCCAGGCGGCCAACAACAGGTCGGCCGCCTTCCACCAAGGACTCCCTCTGGGGGGCGGCAAGAAAGGCAAACTCTTGGGCCAGGGAGGGAAAGGCCTCAAGCACTATCACCGGCAAGGCGAGGTAAGGTGCATCCGGGTCGCCGCCCTTGGCTTGCCCCCCCCCCCCACACCGTTCCTCTTGCTTCTTTCCAGACGGGTCCCCCCCCCCCCCTCAAGGACCGGATCGCAGGGCGAGGGTCCAGGCAGGGCTCCAGGGATTTGGGGAGGGACAGTAATCGTAGCTGGGTGGTTAGTGGTGGAGAGGTGGCAAGCAAGAAGGGAAGGTTGGACCTGGAAGATAGGGGTACCTCATCCAGGGTTCCCTCAAAGTAATGGCGTCCTTCCTTCCTCTGTATAAATAAATATAAATATGTCTAAATTCCTCAAGAAGGTAATCTTAACCTCTTTGGTGATTTAAGATTTGTGTCCGGCTACCGTTTGGAGAGATAGGCTAAAGAGGGCATAGTTCTGAAATACTTCTTGGACAACAACAAATAAAGGCAGCACAGCATGAATGGAAGATGGAAGACTCAAATTTCTCAAGTTTCTAGTGCTCTGTGGGCACATTGTTGCAGCAGCAATTGACAGTGACCATTGTATTATTGTTGTTATTATGACCACCCTTAAAGGGTTGTTTTCGGTGTTTTTTCCCCCTGTTTGTTTGTACTGTAAATACACCAAGGTTGAAAAGAAAATGCAAAAAATGGCAATATTTCAGTGAAAGCACAACAGCAGGTTAGCTCTGGGAAGATCACAGCCAGGACTTTTCAGTATCGTTTTTTTTTTAAACTGGGGGATGAGGGGTAGTGTTAAAATACCTGATGCTATTCCCATTATAGATGTGTGGAAGTAGTAAATTTAAAAATAGAGACCAGTAAGCCTTGTTCCCCAAGGAGTAGGACATTCCTCCCTTCCCATGAGGAATTATTAAATGGAGTGAGATGGAACTTTTTCAATCTCTTCCAGTAATACTAGTTCCTAACCAGAATTTTAGCAATAGAACAGATGTAACTCCAGAGACCTGTGGCCAGATCTCCCCACAAAAACTTAGAAGCAGCTGTAAAAATGAAAAAGAGGAGAATAGCGTTTTCTATTGTTTTTCTTCTGTTGCTAGCCTGATCATAGAAATAATAGTATGCACAATGTTATTTTCATAGGGTAGCCATATTCATCTCTTCCAACAAAGGCGAGACCTTTAAAATAGCATAAAACATCAACTGTGATCCACTGACTTTATGGAATAAGGAAGTCATTAATCTTCATGATGTCTCAATAATTTCTGCTGTTTCTTTAATGCAGAAGATGTCCTGAAGATATGAACTTTGGTGATAACTGTACTAATCGGTCTTGTAGCCTGAAACATCTGGAGAGTCATAGAAGTGCTTTTCCCTATGGACCAGCACTGTGCTAAATAGCTTTAATAGATTTTAAGGTTGTTTTTTTTAAAAGCAGGTTAAATTACATCTCCTTCAATGTGGTGCAATCTGAGTTCAAAATCCCTCATTCCCCTGCATCTACTTAAAAAAAAAGTTTGGACTTTCTTTACTTATAGTTTAGTGCCTCTGAGATAAGAAAGCAGAAAATAGAAAATGGTAACTTGATAACTTATTAAGTATGGTAGTCAGAAAACTGATAATGGCAAAGACTGCTTTAAGAATAATTTATATAGGTGAATAACTGTAGAAGGTTGCTTCAAGGTCACAAAATAGGCACATAAGTCACAAATTGTCATAGGGTTTTCCCCCTTCTACCTTCCTTTTCCCCTTCTTCTCCATTTGGGCTTCTCAGACGTTGGTTAGAACCATTGCACCCTCAATTATCTTGATCTGAAGGATACTGATTTCATAGGCTGTAAACATTTCTCTTATGCCTCGTTTTTTATTTTGAAAGAGAGTGGAAATCCTGCATGGTTGACATGGGTGCCAATAGCCTTACAGTATTGAGTCACACGTTTTCTAAACAAACAACCAAAAACAGTGATAACCAAATAGCCTAGATAGAATCAGTCAAATTCTATCCAAATTATCAGCTCTATTCTTAACAGATTTCTTTCAGAAGTTGATAAGGGATATGTGACTGATAAGATCCTTATTTAAAAATAAAATTAAAAGTCCAAATAATAGATTTTTATATGTATTTTAAAATCTGTTGTGAAGCAAACATTTCCCAGTGTATTTTTCTGAAAGAGGTATTGCATCCATCAACTGCTTCATTTTTGGATCATTTCCCAGTCAGTTGATCTCAAATCCATTCACAAAATGAAAAGACATTCCTTGACTTCCTGCAAAGATAGAGTAACTGATGTCTGTTTGAATAGGAAGCTATCCAATATATATACATTCAAAATGCGGTTCCCGTTAACAAGGTAAACAACACAGAGTCCTCAAGCAAGGAAATGCAGAATTCTTCATTTTGAATATTCAGTAGCATTAATCTGAAGATTTATATTGTGATAAAGTATCGAGAGTCAGGTTTTTTTTCCTGATTGTGTGATTAAAGAATGGCTAGAAATTAAGATAGAATAATTTACAATTAAAAACAGCAGTCAGTGGAATGACTGTCATCTAAGATTTGCTGCCCTTTACTCGTTCTGTAAAGTTTAATTGATAGGCTGTAAAAAAAAGGTAACAGAAAATATTTTAGTGGTTTCCTCACAACTTGTATTATTATGAAAAACGACAAACCATTTATATTGTATAGCCATGATTTTGATGAAAACTTAGGTTTAATTTCTCTGCAATGAAAAAGGAACTTATCTGTTTGCTAGCTCAATGATGGTGACTTTCCCAAAGGTACTTTTTCAAAAGGCAGCTGGAATTTCTTTGTTTTGCTTGAAGATCTTTCGCTTCTCACCCAAGAAACTCCTTCAGCTGAACAGAAGTTGAACTGAAGTGGATGACAAGTAAAATATGCTCAAGCAAAACAAAGAAAGCCTAGTTGCCTTTGAAATACCATGTTGCCTTTTGAGACGACCATGACCCGGATGACTGAGAATCTCCATAGATATCATGATGGGTTTTTTTTCTTTTTCTCTCCTTCTTCCATCACAAATTCATGTCTTATCCCATGCTGCCCTACGAGGTTGAAGCAAACACTGCTATAGTCAGCAAAATAAGTTGCCTTAGCCTTAGACCATGGTCCATCTAGACCAGGGGTGGGCAAACTTGGCCATTTTGTGACTTGTGGACTTCAACTCCCAGAATCCCTCAGCCAGCAAAA
>JAEANM010004623.1:0-20551 GCA_017656035.1 Myanophis thanlyinensis
ATTTTTAGACTTCAGCGTATTTAATGATTTTATATTGGGTTTTAATTTGTATTGTGTATCTTGTATTTTATATTTGTTTTTTATCTGCTGTGAACCGCCCCGAGTCCTTAGGGAGAGGGGCGGTATATAAATTTAATAAATGAATGAAATAAATGAAATGAAATTTGGTGGAGTTGGAGTTTTCAGATGTTGCCACCCACTGCAGGAAGGAAAGGCCAATTTATCCATTCCAGTTGCCAGACGGGGTACTAGAGGGAACTTGGAGCAGACTTGAAATTCTGTAATGAAGTTTTGGCTTGACTCAGGCCTTGGAATGATGGCAGCTTTGGATAAGATTGTGTTTGGATGGAATCTCTGAGTGCATGGAGTCCAAGGGACCTCTTTGTTTTTTTAGGAATTCAAAGATAAGAGTGAACCTGACAATGCACAGTGTCATTCAGATTTCCTTGGAACTGAATTCTGGATATGCAAGTCCTATGGAATTGACTAAAGCATGGACTTTCTTGGTTATCTGGGGAGAGTTTGAAACTATTACTCCCGAGCAAATAGGTCTTTGAGGTTTCGAGTTCTACCATCTGTCTTAGTTTCATGATCCTTCCCATTGATTAAAACCTTCTAGAAGAAAACATAGAGCCTCTGTTATTTTAAATTATTTGTTTTCTTATGGCTTTTATACGTCTATGGAGATTCAGTGGTTTTTCTATGGCTTTTCTACTGTGTTATTTTGTGCATGAGTTTTGTTAGTGGCCTAGAGTTCTTAGGTTTATTTAAGGTTATTTATTTAATTGAATCCTGCCTTTATTATTTTTATAAATAACTTCAGGTGGCAAACATATCCTTAACAACAACCCCGTCATGTGGGTTGGGCTGAGAGAGAGTAACTGGTCCAAAGTCATTCAATTGGCTTTCATGGCTGAGGTATATACAGACTCACTATCATTCTACAAAACTGATATCTATTACTTAAATTGTTGTTTTTATTGGTTTTCACTATCCATTTTTTATTGATTCTATTTATTATTGTTTCTCTTATAGATATCTTGTAGATTGGTATGAAAAACAAACATTAGTAAGAAAATCAATAAATAACAAATAGGGACCATTCTTATAAACAGAACATTGACAATGACATCCCCTAAACTTCATTGAAGAGGTTACCTAGCCTGGTAACAAAATGTTCGGAAACCAACCCACAAGTTCGGCAAATGAATCCGAACCTCATTCGGATCATTTTGATCTCCATTTAAATAAGTGTTTCTCAACCTTGGCGACTTTAAGATGTTTGGACTTCAACTCCCAGAATTCATCAGCCAGCTTTGTTGGCTGGGGAATTCTGGGAGTTGAAGTCCAAGCATCTTAAAGTCGCCAAGGTTGAGAAACACTGATCTAAATAATATTAGATAAGCACATACCCATCTAGGCAGAGTCTATTCCTTTTGAAGCCCTTATTGTATGTTCAGAGATCTCTCTTCATCAAATAGTTGAAGAGAAGAAGGCTTCTGATTGTGTGGAGAAAGTACAATAAAATTATCTCTTTATGCTGCTTTTTTGTTTCTTAAAATCTTGCTTCAAGCTACTTTTATTCCACTTCTTTCATTTTTTTCAAACATGTATCAGTGTAGTAAAAAAAAGTATTTACTTTTCACTCATGTTTTATTTAAAAATTCCGAAACTTGATTTTTTTTCAATTAAATACTTAGATGACTGTGCTTAAAATGATATGTCCTGCCTCCCTCTTCTTGCTTGCTCTCACTCCTCACATATACACACATTCCGGGAAGGCAGTAAAAATAAAACTTAACCAAAAATCCGGTGTGTTAAAATAAAAATTCATTTCTCTCTGCAGACTACAGTGAAACTGGAAAAAAGCTATCTGGTGCAAATACAGAGCAACACCAGCATAAATCACACTTGGACTCTGAATAATTAGATGGGCTGAGTAAGTACAGTTCAGACAATGTGTATATATTGCTTTGCAAGGGGATAATGGCTAATAGTGTAACAAGACTCACTCTTTTATCTTCTGTTTTATTGCATTATGCTACTGCATTTATTTTACTTCAGGTCTGTGTGGTTTCTGCATAGTCTATATTGCATTTCCTAGTAGGATGTACTGTAAATCTTGACTTGCTCAGAGAAATTGGGATTGTCACAATCTGCAGCACTTACCTCAGCTTGTGCAGGTTCTTGTCCCCTCCCCAAAAGCCAGGCTCAAGCACACAGTCTTCCCTATTTCCGGTACCCTTAAAGTCCTGACTTCAAAGCAGAGGGCTTTGTCCATGGCAGAAGAGCTAACAACGGTTGCATGACACACATAGAGATGAAAGAAAAGCAGATGGCTTTGCACCAAGATAGGCAACAAGGGAATCAGAGAAAGTGAGGCTAGAACTCAGTCTCCTGGTTTTAGCCTGGTGCCTTAACCACTAGAAGATTGATATATAATGTGCTATACAGGCACTTCAACTTACAACCATAATTAGGACGAGAATTTTGTTGCTAAGCAAGGTGGTTTTTAAGTGAGTCACACCCAATTTTAGGATCCCTTTTGCCATGGTTGCTAAATGAATCACACAGTTGTTAAGTGACTCCAGCTTCCCCATTTGACTTTGTCAGAAGCTGACTGGGAAGGTCCTACATGATGAATTGTCTGACCCCAGGGTGCTGCAACCACTGTAAAAAGCATGCGTGTGGCCAAGCACCTGAATTTTGATCATGTGGCCTTCAGGATGCTGAATTGGTCATAAGTGTGAAGACTGGTTGTAAACTATTTTTGGTGCTGTTGTAACTTTGAGCAGTCATTGGGGAAATTGGAGGCTACTTGTTGTTATTGGCACTTTTTTCCTCATTGGCGCATCTTCTGTGCAACTGAACATGTACAATATACTGTAATATTAAGATGTAGTATTATCTAAAACAAACTAAAAAGAAGTGCTTTCCTATATTATACTCATTCATGAAGACGTACTTCTACTACAACAAAAACAGTTATGAAAATCAAAATAGGATGCATACCTCAATGTGGTCTGAGCCAAACTGAATAAAAGCACTGACAACAAACAAATACTCCATACCAAATATTCTAAATATTAATAATTAATATTACTAATTACTAATTACTAACTACTACTATTAATACTAATAAATAAATAAGTATTAATAATACGTAAATATTTCTATAATTATTCAATTCCAACTAATTAAACTCAAAAAAACTGAATTTGAGGTGTCTTTATGGTTTGGAATCTGTATAAAAACAATCAAGATGTTAGTTAGGTTTGCACATTGTGGCTTCAATACACATAAGTAAGAGGCAGGATTTCAATCCTGTGGGTATGACTTCAATCATGATTTTTTTTACCATCCCTCCACTGACATCTTCAGTTGAATTAATGAGCCCACCATAACATTTTTAATGCTTTGAACTGGAAAATTACAATGGTTTGAACCAAGAAATAAACAAATATCTAGTATGATTAAAAAAAAAAGATCTGCCAGAACTAACAGTATTCCAGAGTCTTACATGGATGAAAACAAAGCCAGATTTTGAAAAGACAACTCCTTCTTTCCTTATGCTATCCTTAGTGCAGTCCTTTAAAGGCTAAGCAACTGAGCTATCTGTCTGGATCAGTTTGTGGATATCAATACAGCTCTATTTAAATCTATGTAGTTAGATGCAAAGCTGGGAAACAGCCTCAGAAATAGAATTTGATTTTCTTACACTGCATATATTTTACAAAGAACTCTGTGAGGAAAATGAAACAGAATATAAAATGGTCCTTTAACTCAAAAGCTGAATGCAAAGGCAGGACTGGGCCCTTTTTTGAAAGGATGAATCACTGATAAAGACTAGGAAAAGTCTATTGAGAGCTAAGCTCAACTCCCCCCTCCTTTCTCTCTTCTTTTTCTTGCTTATCTATCTCTATGCCATCCACTTTTTCTTTCTTCCTATTATTCCAATTTCTTTTTCTTCTTTCTTCCAATGCAACTGTTATTGCTGCTACATAATCTGCAGTCCCATACTATTTCCTTAATGCTAAAGCAGAGAAGCTTTCAAAATGGTCTGTTTCCCCTACATGTATCACTCCCACCTCTTCAATTGAACTGGCTGCCTTCTAAAAAGACAGAGAAGACCAATCCATTTTTACAAAGCGGTCTTTGTAATTAGCTAAGTAGTCTTCATTCAAACGAATATGCCATTTCAAACTCTGTTCTGACTGGAACACACTTTTAAATCTCTTTGCTCCCTTTGGAGTTCCATCAAAAGCACCACATGCCCATTCAAAAGTCTCAGTGGGATTGACTGAGCCATTAAGCAGGCCAAAGTCAGAAGAAAATTGAAATTTGAGTACAGTGGAACCTCTGGTCACGACTGTAATTTGTTCCAGAACTTCAGTTGGCACCCGATTTGGTCGTGACCAGAAGTGAAATTGACTGCACATACATGTACAAAATAAATGGCATGGAAGGGAAAATCGGCATGGAAGGGGAAATCAACCATGCCATGTTTAATCATCACCTGAGTATTTGTTCGTGACCAGATACAAACAGGTTGCGAAATTTTTGATCGGCACCCGATTTGGTCACAGTCAGAAACGTTTATGACCAGAAGTTCCACTGTACATGCTGCATGTCACTCATGGATTACACCTCATAAATGCCTACAGTATCTTATTAAATAGATAAGTAAACATGTGAACCATGTAACCTATAAGATGACTATGAAGGCTTCTAAATTGTCATGTAATGTACATCTACATACTACAGTCCAGTTGTATGAGGATTAGCCTGTACCACAGCATTATCCATCTTTCTAAATATTGTATTGTAACCTTTGATAGCGTGATAATTCTGGGGTATTGGGACTTTTGTGCCCTATGAAAAGGGCACTGTTGTTTGTGTCCATTGCAGTTAATGACTGGTACTATAAAGGGGAATGTCCGGCCAAGTCTTGAGATTTTATTTTAAGTGTTATTTTCTCAAATGAAAAGCTGCCTTCAGATTTCTACTCATAGAACACTAAACAGGATTATTATCTAGCCTTCTCTTTAAGAAAAAGTTAAGAATAAGTTATTAAACTTATTTAATACATTTATATCACCCACCAACTACAGACAGCTATAATAAATAATATTAATTAATTAAATAATAATAATAATATTTAGTAACAGTACTAATAGTACTACTAATAATATAATAAATAATAATATTTAAATAATAATGTTATCATTATAAACATTCATATCACCCAGCAATTCCAGTTAAAATAACATATAAAATTATATTAAAACTGTAAATCCAAACAGATTAGAATATTAAAACATTAAAAACAACAAGCACAATGAAGTTCTGGCACCAACTCTGCCTTCTAACTTGCTGTTATTCAATCTTACCCCAACACTTGTGGGAAGATCCAGGTCTTCAAAGCTTTATGGAAGGTTAAAAGGGTGGAAATCTGCTAAACTTCAGAGCGCAAGAACTTTCCATAGGGCAGGGATTGCCATGAAAATGCATACTTCTTAGCTCTCTATAAGAAGAATAGTATTTAGGGGAAGGGATTAGGAGTTTGCCCACCCTATCTGACCTGGTATGACTGGTATATGTCCTTAGGGAAAGGTGGTCCCGCAGATAATCTAACCTTGTCCCATGTAGGACTTTAAAGATGATGACCAGCAATTAGATTTGCATCTATAAAGAAACTGGAAGCCAGTACAGAGCTCAGCAAGTAAGATGTTACATGGCCAAATCTTCCCAAATGAGCTGCTGGTTTCAGGACCAGTTGAAGTTTCCTAGTGGACTTCAGAATGATTAAGGGCAAAAGAAGAATGGGATAGCAGAGAATGAGGGAGCTGGATGGAGTCACTGAAGCAGTTGGCATGAGCTTAAATGGACTTCGGGGAATGGTAGAGGACAGGAAGGCCTGGAAGAATGTTGTCCATGGGGTCATGATAGGTCAGACTTCACGACTTCGTGACTAACAAGTGGGCTTCAAAGATAGCCTTATGTAAAGTGCATTGTAGTAATTCAAATGGAAAGTAACCAGAACATGAACGACCATAAGCAAGTCCTGATAAAGTTAAGATACAATAATATATTGTATAATATCCTTTACTTTATGAGTAATAAGGCAAAAAATCTCTGGAGAATCAAATCCAAAATTGAGCTCTTATTCCCATTTTCATAATTTTATTACAGAGCTGCAAAATTTAAAAGCACTTTACAATCAATATATTTAACCCCATTTTCTAAACATTAGATACTCAGTTACTGATTGTTAATCCTGGTGTGCAGGAAAGAATTTCAGGGCAGGAAGTCAAAGGCTTTGGCAGAAACCCACAAATGAAGTCATTTTTCAAAGAAAGAAAAAACCAGCAATAAATGTCTTTTAAATAATTTATCCTTTTTTATAGTAAATTGAAAACATAATTGAACCCATAATGATTTTCTTTAAGGATTTAAAATAGACAAGTGTCTGGTTTATCATGATTTTTTTCTAATAAAGATAGCCGTCTAACATATATTCTATATGAAGTAGCTCAATCTATTGCAATGGTAACAACAGAGATTATAGCATCAAAGCTATGCCTGTGCAAAGGATAGATCCTCGATGTTGGAAAAAATTGTTTTGACTACCAAAGCCATACCCTTCATTTTCAGGTATACTTCTCCTATGCCTGTCTGGTCTCTTAAGCTTGACTTTCTGCTTGGACATACCGGTTTGTACCGTCAAAACAGCACTACCTGGGCTCTGGTACCTGCAAAGAAATCTAATTTGTCATTGAAATTAGTCCTCTGGCTTCTGTCTCAGCCACATCAGCCTTGGGCCAACAATTCCAGATGCGGTTACACTATACCTCCCAATCCTTTCTATCTTAGGCCAACATTGGGATTGCTAGATGGAGTGCATTTTATATTTTAGTATTCCTTCTGCAAGGACAGAGAGAATCGCAAGTAAAATCCCTTTGATTTATAAATCTGAGTTGACTTTTATATTCCCCAATTCTGGCATGTCATCACAAGTGAATATAATGCTTGTGCTTATAACTTGTGAATATATTCACAAGTGAATATATAATTTATATATTCTTATGGAGAAGAATTTATTTTGAACTATAATATTAGGTCTTCATATAGCAATTAACCAAACATTTGCTAAACCAAAAACTGAATTCTGCCTTTTCTATTCCTCCTGATTGGGTGGAAGAAGAAAAAGAAGGGAAGGGCATGAATTCAGTGCTTTGAAGAGTCTCATTTCTACTTATATTGTAACTCTTAATTATGGTTTAAAATTATATGCAAACTGTTGCAACCGGAAGATTTATATGGACAGATTTCCATTCCATTCCATTCTATATGCTTACATGTTTGTGGCATTAACAGAAGGATAGAATCAAGATCATGTGAAGTGTTGATACCACTTTATAATACCTTGGTAAAACCACACTTGGAATACTGCATCCAGCTTTGGTCACCACAATGTAAAAAAGATGTTGAGATTGAAGGAGAAAACATATAAGGAATGGTAGCTTTAATTGGGTATGTCTGGTTTGATGAAAAGAAGGACTGGGATGACATGATAGCAGTGTTCCAATATGTCAGGGCTGCTACAAAGAAGAGGGAGTCAAGCTATTCTCCAGAGCACCTGAGGGTAGGACAAGAAGCAATGAATGGAAATTAATCAAGGAGAGAAGCAACCTAGAACTCAGGAGAAATTTCCTGACTGTTAGAACAATTACTCAGTGGACAAACTTGCCTCCAGAAGTTGTGAATACTCCAAAACTGGAAGTTTTTAAGAAGAGTTTTGACAACCATTTGTTTGAAGTGGTATAGAGTTTCCTGCCTTAGCGGGGTTTGAATTAGAAGACCTCCAAGGTCCCAACTCTGTTATTCTGTATTCTCAGCTTGTTCAGTTCAGTTCCTTTTTTCAAACTTCTCTCACTATTACCATTGCAGCCTGAGATCTTAGGATGAGGCCCTCCTGTACCTCTAGCTCTAACTACTATGCCTTTGTGGGCCACCTTCTCTATTATCTGACTGTTCCTTAAGCAGTATATCTTTGCCAGGTCTTCCAAGGTCATTCCCACATACCATTACACCTTAGAGACTAATTTCTTCCCAATATTTCAGAAATAAATGCAGTTCTAGCTACCGATGGTGTGTATTTTTTAAAAATAAGTACTTTTAAAAAGCATTTATGAAAAAGAAGCCTCTGGGTGTATTGTTTAGCTGCAATTATTACATTTTATATGAAGAGTTGATCAGAAATTGGTGACTATAAACTCTGTCTGGCAAACAAAAAATACCAGAGCATAATCTGAGTACCATGCCTGAGTTCAGCTTTTACTATTCTCTGCAATTAAGCCATGCAGCTACATAAGAATGAACAATTTTGTTGATTTCTTTTTGAAACAAACTTATATTAAATATAATTTAATTCCTATAAAGGAAAACTACTTGCAAGAAAACATCTGTTCATTAGTATCAATATTAGGATGTCTGAACTGCAAAAATCCAAACATTTACATAATGGTAGCAGAGATATTGAAAAACAACAAGTCCCAAATACATTCTTAGTAATGATCATTTGATTGGTCATGTTAAGGAAAAATACAGTTCCAAATTCATAGACCACATTTAAGATAGAATGTGGGCTATTTGATTTTAGATTGGTAAATTGTATGAATCAAGGCACTATGGTTTGTACCTATGCTATATGTCAACTCAACCCATTATGGCTGATGTAGCAATCAATGATTAAGTAAACCATATACCATCCCTGTTTTGGTAGATGTTAAAGATGGAGCTGTTTTAAATAGTGTTTTAATCTATACAGAGCCATATTTTATTTTATTTTTTATTATAAACTAGTTTTAGCTATGTTTAATTTTTTTTAATCTCATGCCATTAATTTGCATATATTATTTTTTATGCACTGCAGTACATGATTTACCCTGAAAAAAAATAAGATTAGTGCACGCAAATAATGCAAATAGCTAGGATTGCTTAGAAACATAGACATCTGAACAAGCCATGATGGTGTCATATTACCATTGCATAAATAACACAAATGATTTATTTTGTGATGTTTGCACAAAGACATCTTGATGTGCAAAGCATCGTTATTTATTTAGTAGAAATAGACCAATTCATATAAGTAAGAATCCATATAAGTAAGAAAGTTTAGAATGGGCAATGAGTCATAGTGGCACAGTGGTTAGAATGCAGTATTTCAAGTTAATTCTGCCGATAGCCAGCAGTTCAATTCTCACCAGTTGACTCAGCCTTCCATCCTTCCAAGATCAGTAAACGAGGAGCCAGATTGTTGGGGAAAATATGCTGACTCTGTAAACTGCTTAGAGAAGGCTGTAAAGCACTTTGTAGCGGTATATAAGTCTAAATGCTATTGCTATTGCTATATTCCAGACCTGTAGGAAAACATAACAGCATCTCCTGACCCTCTTATTAATAAACTTGAAGTGGGGACTCATAGAAAGCAATACAATCTATCAGTAGCTTCAGTGTAACTGTCAGTGTGTACTTTTTGCATTTCATATCCTTCTGGATTCACTACTTACCTTTTTCTTTCTGCACCAATGCATCCCATGATAGAATAACTGATCTTTTTTCTGCAGAATTCAAATCAATGTCTTCTATTTATATTTTGTTTGCCTGGATAGCAGGAGGTGACAACATTTGTCACCACATTATGAAAAACCTTATCTTGATGCCATTCCCTTACATACTGCATTCATGCTTAATACTCCAATAACTCTTTATTCTTTTTCATTTCTCTGCTCTTATTCATTTCTTCTGAAGCAAGACAATATTTAGAACGTGGTAAAAGTCCTATTTTGAAAGCTGTTAAATTGAAATTGAGATACATACAAACAGACAAACGATTAAGAAAAACAGATTCCTTTGTCAGTTTTAGTTTTCCTGCTAGCTTCATCTCGGTGGCGAAGAGAACATATTGGCTGACTATTGGCTGACGGCAATTGCTTTTACTTAGAATCAATCTAGAAGCAAATACAGTGCAATGATATTTTAAAATTCCTTAGAACTTTTCTGCAGAATATGGTCTATATTATTATAAAATAGTATTCCCACGTGGAATTTGGGAAAGAAATAGAATGATGGCTGAAAATATCTGGGGATTAAGAAGAGGTCTTTCTATCTTTGTCCCCATTTTGTTCACATTGCAGCTTCCCCCAAATATACCTGTAGAACCTAGATGGCAGCAAAGAGTTAAAAGTTTTCTGTATCTCTTTTTCTGTCCTCCAGTGGTTATCTAGAATTTCAATTCCAAAATGGAGTATCATTGTCAAAAATTTATGCTATCTTCCTTTATGTCATTTCTTGTGCACGAGGCAGCAAAAGCCTCAGCCTAAATCCTAATTCAACTATTTCTGTGCTTAGAATATAAACTGATTTCATGCCTTTCATTTTTCATGAGGTGATGTAAACTCAGTATAATTGTTCTCTAAAATGTCAGGACAAGATATGAAAATATTAAATAGTTAAGTGCTTACTCCAGAAGCAGCATCTTGTCTGATGAACTTGCTATAGTGCAGTTGACAGAGCACATTCTGTTGCAACTTCAAACATATTGAGACTCTGCCTTGAGCCATAAAATCTGTGCACTATAAAGTACAAGTGACAAATGTTTGAGGAAAGCATCTATGCTGAATGCTGAAACAGACCTGCTCAAGGCACTCCCTTACAACATTGTTTCCAAACTTTTACAGTAGATATTGCAAAGATATTGTACTATAAGGGCTATATATAGGTATGTCAGATATTATTTGAATGGACTTCTGAATTAGCTTTCAAATAATATTCCTTCAATAGCAGCAAATACTTCCTTAGTGTTTTGTGGGATCAATAGTTTCATCAAGTGGGCATTATTGTTAATTTGCACAGAATGGTTCTCTATTTGGAACAACAAATTGTAAATATTTTGTCAATTCTGTGTCAAGGAAAGTCATATAGTAAGAAGGTTACATCTTTTTTTTTTAAATCACATTTGCCCCCAACAGGATATTTGAAATCCAGAAGTCAACAGACTTTCAACATTTGGTTGAGCACAGTACTCCAATCTGTTTAATTTGAGATAGGTGGAAAAGTGTTCCAACCTGTGATTAAGAGCTGAGTTGACTGATGACAGCTTTCAAATCTAATTTACATACCTGAAATGTTGCAACACTCATGAATGGTAATGGCTGTATCATATGAAGATGCACAATTCATTTATTATAAATAGTCAAACAGTTTGGCTAATCAAGTATTGAGGCGAATAAGCACTCTAGTTTCAACAGTACTGTACACATTGACAAGAAAGTATATGCAGACTGACAGGATCTCACAAAATATGTTTTTTCTGAACTAAGCCCCATTGAGTTCAATAGGGCCTCTGTGATTCCAGCAGTCTTCTTCATCTTGACATCTTTCCTCTTGAACAACACAGTTATGCTGACTGGAAAGTCTCTGCCATATCTTTTGCACTACCATATATCGTCTTTGATATAAGCAATTGAAGTTAAACCTTTAAAGAGCAAGTGGAAAACAATGGCTGCTTGTAAGTGATATAGAAAAATGTAATTTAACTTCAAATCATAATCAGCAGGCCTACTTTAATTAAGCATAGTCCTCAAACTATTATTTCCATTAAATTGCCTATGTTTGATAGGAAGACTAATAGTCTTTACATGTTTACCATTTGTGGAAATGTGTGTTCAAACTAACCCTGTCTTTAATTGTTGAAAATCTCAGAATTGGCCTAGATTTAATTAGACTTAGTAAAGTAAATCCATTGAATCAATGTTAATTAGCTTACACTGATTTAAGGAAGTCTGTTCTAAGTAACTGTTCATTTAGAACCAGAAGTGAATGTTTTGCTTTTATGAATGTACATAATTGATGCTATAAATGATTAATTGATTAAAATACTCAGAAGAAAAAACATGAGGAAAACATTTCCCTTTTGTAACCAGAATGTTATTTTCAATAATCTTCTCCACAGGATCTAATTATGCTATTCTTTAAATCATTGTGAAACTATTTTCATAATTGAAAAAACCACCAACCACTCTCAAAAAAAAAAAAATTAGAACCGTGTAAAAATATAAGGGTCTGTGTCACAAATGAACTTATTAACATGTGACTAATTGGTGACATTCACACTAAATATTTAAATTTTAATCACCAGTTTAAAGAAAATGTTTTATAGTAACTGACAGAAAGTTTTGTAGTAATATAATTTAAATACTTAATAGAAAAAGAATTGAAATAAGTAATCTAAAGTCTTACTTAGATTTAAGTAAAATCTAAGTCTAAATCTAAAAATCCAATCTAAATATGGGGGAACATGAAAAAAAATTCAGATTTAAATTGTAAATTATAAAACAGAGAAATGTGCAGAAGACAAAGTTAGAAAAGACCGTCCCCCCAAATTTAGATCTATAAATGAGATACAATATTTTTATCAAGACTTTTTATTTGTAATACTTCAACTGAAACAAGTAAAAAATAGATGCTGCCCTGTGAATTATGCAGCCTAACTATTATCTTTTGTTGAATACAAACGTTCAGTTGCATATTAGATTGCAGTTAGCCAAGTGTAGATGTGTAGTTATGGGAAATATATCCTGTTTTTGTTTTACAAGGCTTAAAATCACAAGCAATTTCATGATTTCAACAACTGGACACTACGGGGGACTAAATATATTAGGTAGAGGAAAGATATACAAGTCTATAAAGTGAAGTGAAATACTGAAGGATACTTTTTGAAAAATGATATCAGAAATTAGTAGCCGCGGTATCATCAATGTCAGTAAGGATGTCTGCTTCTATGAATAGACTATGTCCAAAACATGTTATTGAAGAAATGACAAATGTAGAAAAAAAATTATCTGACAAGATAGAAATGGCATTGAAAATGGATTTACAACTGACTGGCCATGACAATGATTTAGAAATGATGTTTTTCTGGACTCACAAAAGAAACTGCTAAGGTTTTAAAATTTAAAGCGGAAATACAAATGACAAATCAAGAGAATGGATAATTTTTTCTATTGGATTTATAAAAAAGGATTGTTAATATCTTAAAGAGCCTGCAGAATGTGACAAAGAAGAAGAGAAATATAATCATATGATAATAGTTGAATAAATTACAGATTAAGACTGTTAGAAATAAAAACATGGTATTGCTAAAGCAATAATGACTTCATGTAATAAAGATGTAGTAAATGTTATGGAGCAGCCACAAACCAATCAGACTTGTTAAATCATCAAGTTTACAAGTTGCTTTAAAGAGAAGGTGTTCAAAAGCTTTTTCAAGATTAATGTTGATCAAACTAATTCTAAGAAAGGTAGTTGCAAAAATTATTATTTGACTTTTTCAATACTTCATTATCATTTGACCAAAGTAAGTGATTTATACCGAGCTCAGACCTATGATCTGTTACTTGTTATTTGAAGAGATTTTTCCCAGCTTGACACCAGATCTGCTCCTTATTCTTCAATTTTCAATAAAGCTTCAGGTCCTTTTAGAAAACAGGTCATTAGAATGGGAAAACAGATTGAAGACAATGTGCTGTTTTGTAATATGTCCACATTACTTAATTTAGATGAGTACTGAAAGTTAGCAGCCTTCAATCGTTCCTTTGGCTTGTGAATTTGAACAAAATTAGAGGAGCACAAAAATCAAATTAAAATCAAATCAAAAAGCAGCGTTCAGGACAACATGCATTGCTGAAACACGAAAAAGATGAATGAATCACAGTAAGCTTTTGAAGATGACCTTTGATCTGCTTCTTAGTGACTAAAATGATTACTTAAATCCCACTGAGAAATTTCAGTAACAGTGTAACACTTGGTAGTAGGCAGTTCATAACATCTTTAAAGATGTGTCTATGCTCATGAGACTGATACGGTTAAATAGTTAGTTAGATGGATTTAAAACATATTTTAGAAAACATGTTGTCTTTTGTTAAGGTTTAATTCCATAAATTCAAAATCCAAGTTAATGTAGTCAAATTATTAACATTTTTGAACTTGTATGAACAAGTAAGGGAGAGAAGATCAGGGAGAACATCACCTTAAATTGCCTTCTAAAAATTTGCTCTTCAACAAAAAACAAATTTCTATGGAAAGTCTCTTCAACTTTTTAGGAGTTATATGTGTTATATGTGTGTTTGATCTAAATTTAGTTCCTAAAAAATTAAGGAGTTTGTACTTCAGGACTAAATGATTAAGGAGCCTTGGTGGCACAATGGTTAGAGTGCAGTACTACAGTACCTCTGCTGTCTGCCGGTTCAAATCCCACCAGGCTTTCAGGTTGACTCAGCCTTTCATCCTTCCGAGGTGGGTAAAATAAGGACCCAGATTGTTGGGGGCAATGTGCTGATTCTGTAAACTGTTTACAGAAGGCTGGAAAGCACTATAAAGCAGTATATAAATCTAAGTGCTATTGCTATTAAAGAGGCAATATATATGGTTTGGACAATGGCACTCCTGTAAATTCTGACATCCTAAAACTATCTCCACAGCATCTAAAATTGTTTAAGCTGTTAGCATCCTCATTCAACATATTTTGTTATATTTCAGATAATTTTGCAGAAGAAATTCCTAGACCAAAATAATATAAGATTGATAATTTCTTGCAGTTTTGTTGAGAGTTAAGGCATCAAGCTAGAAATCAGGAGATTGTGAGTTTTAGTTCCACTTTAGGCATAAAAATTGATTGGGTGATTTTGGGTCAAACAGAGTTGTTGTTCTGTGGGCCCAGCATCCAAAGTGGGGTCCCCTAAAGACTCAACTGCAGGCTCCATGCCTGCCCACATATCACAGGTGGAAAACAGTCAAAAGAAAACAGTAAGTAGGGAGTGCTGACTTCTTATTAAGTGTCCTAGCCAACAATAACCAAGACCAAAGAGGCTAACTTGGTTTATTGCAAGATGTACAGGTACACATTGAGTCCATACAGGATAAATCAGCACTAACAGTGTTTCACAGTCTGTTACTTTTATACTATATGAGCTTCGCCCAGCTCCACCCACCCACGATTCCTCATCCATAATCACCAGCACCTGTGCTCCCCACCACCATCACCTATGTTGTGCCTTTATTAGCTTGGTTTATGCTCCTAACCCTAACCTACATACTACTGTTCCTAATTTATCCCACATAATCCTAAACTAACTAATTAACCACATACTTGTCCTCTATGCATTGTTATCTATTAACAGCCTACAGCATACAACAGCGTCAGACAACATAGCAGACAGTCAAACAGCAAACAGTTAACTCTTGCCCCCCCACTGGAAACATCTCTTGGCAGCATGGCTTCTATAACTATCCCAGTCTCCAGCTAGCCTTGCCCCGATTCCATTGCCGTCTGGACCCGTCTCTACCTCCCTCCCGTGTAGGCAAACCTTTCCAGGTTTGACAATAAGAGGAAGAAGGAATATTATGTATGTTTGCCACTTCAAGTTATTTATAAAGTAATCTGGATTCTGAGCGTGAAGTAGTAGATATTCTGCTGGACAATGCAAGCACTTCTACATGTTATTTATTTATTTAGTAAATTTGTATCACTGTCAATCTCACATGAAATGACATTGGGCAGCATACAATTATTAAAATAAAACAATAAATCAATAAAAAGTAATTATTAAAACAGTTTGATTAAAAATACAACTATCTGGTATAGAGAGGAGTAGATTAAACACAATATTAGAGCCATTTTAAAATATTCCTAGTCCTCTGGGACCTCTAGGCCTGATGATAAGCTAGGTTTTGAGGGCCCTATAGAACATTGAAACATTACAAACTTGAGAAGGGGATTGATTAGTCAATGGTGTTATCTATATGTTATTTGAAAAAAAAAAGTTAGTTTGTTTACATCTATTACTGAGATGACCTTGTTGGACAACAATCAATCTCCAATCTTTCCTTTGTAGGAAAGATTGGGGAGTGAGTAGTGGGATTACATAGTGACCTAGATGAAATAGATTACCTTGATCTTTTCCAGTTTAGCTTTAGAAGCAAAAGCCACAGTGGTTGTCCTGATGCTTGACCTCTGTCAGCTCCTGAACGGTGGGGTGAACCTTTCCTGTCCTTTTGGGTGTTTCAGTGACATTTGAAACCACTGACCATGATGTCCTTCTGGTCCACCTTCAATGGTTGGGAATTGGAAATACTGGGTTATGATAATGCTGTTCAGTTTTGTGATATATTATACTAGTTCCAAATTCAAAATCATCAGAAACTTTCCCATATGAATGCTGTGCCTAGGGAAGACTTTCACCAGCTTTGGATGATGCACCAGTTTCAGCCTTCTTGGAAAGAAGCCCTGAAGAGTAAGTTATACCCTTGCTACCTCTTACATAGAAAACGCAGGAGCCTACTTGTTGGCACTCATATTTATCACTCATACATAGTACAGGCATTGCAGCTCTTGTAGTTAGAGAGCTAGGGAGATGGATCTCTTTCAAATAGACTATCAATCTGTGGTGCACTTCAAATATATTTTGACCCTGTTACCTTGAAAATAGAGCTGACATAATTCTGTCAAAGCCCTCGTCCTTACTCTCTACAGTCACTAATAGGCTATTAAGTGCAATTGAAAGCATTGGTTTTGACTTATCAAGCCCTAATTAATTAGGCACGTGGCTATTTGTAGAACTATCTGCAAGACTGGGCTTCTAATTGAACCTATCCCTGCAGTATACATGTCCTGAATAGGAATGCTGAGGGCATCTTCCCTGAGGGAAATTTGGGAGAAATGAGAAATCATTGCTTTTTAATTATGCCCTTAACTTCAGGGAACAGTGTTTCCTTGGAGATTTGAATGGTGCCATCTCTTGACTTTTATTGCTGTTTAAAGTGTGCTCTTCAGAAAAATCCTTGAGGATTAATATTATTGTCATTTGGGACATCCCATAATTATTATACTTCTGGGTTTAATAATTGTAATGATTTAATAATGCATTAATTACGTATTGCTATTATATAATTGAAATCATTTTTCCCACTACTCAGAATAAAATTAGCTCCAAGTTAATGCAGATTAGAGAGACAATCACTGGCTAACAGTCATCTTTTCTCTCTCCTCCTTTCAAATACAAAATTCTGAATTCTCCTCATACAGTAATCTGTAAGGAAAAATCATGGAGTTTGTAGATGCTGCATTGCTGACAGCCATGTTATGTCGTGAGAAGATTCAATCGAATAAAATACCTACATACCTTTAAGCAAACCTTTCTGCTGAATGAAAGAACAACTTTGACACTGAAGGCAGAAAAGACAATGTGCTCCTATTGCCCTACCGCACATTTAGCCCTCCTACAAGAAAAAATGAATACCTAGATAAGGCTTTAAGGTCATGTTTCTGCCTTTACACAACTCACTAAAATTTTGAGTGCAATCTGTTGCTGACATGGAAAAGGAAACAAAATGAATATAACATAATCTCAACAGGCTGACTCATGGCATGAAGATCATACCAGCTGTGCAGATAAAGCTACCACGGGACCTACCATGGCCAGAAATGATACAGGAGAGTGTTGGAGGGGCACAATCTCTTTAGTGACAATGGCAAAGATATCCATTTATACTGCATTAAGAAAAGGCAAAGATAAACTACTGTATCTAACCAAGAAAGCCACATAGACAGACAATATAAAATGATTGATGATATAGTGCTGGATGATCACCTCGGACAGTGAGAGATGGGACATGATTTTAAAATAAATAAATAAAAAGGTCGGTCAGATTGAATGGCACTCAACATATTATTCAGGAAAAGTTGTTTTTGTTGTTTTTGTTTTTGTTTTTGTTATTACTATTATTACTATTATTTCAATACCCATGGTGTTTATGACACAACTATATTAAAGCTTTTAAAATCTAGTTGTTGAAATTTGCATTCAGGAAAAGAATATCTGAAACTACAAAGGGAAGTATATTGGAAACATGAAACATCAGAAGTAATTTTATGTATTTATTTAAAATATCTGCATAGATACTTATCTTAACACCAAACTCTGGTGTCTTATAATCAAGAATAAAACCATAGAAAACAAAAAACAAGAAAACAAATCCCACCCATCCCTGAAAAATGTGGCACCAAAGTCAGATTCCCCTGATGCAACCTACACAATCTCTCCCAGTCTAACCTTACTCTTTCCCAATGCTTGGGGGAACAGTAGATTTTGAGTGCTCTTCTGAAGGTTAAAAGGGTAGGGGGTGAGGATTTGATATTTTTGGGAATGGTATTCCACAAGTCAGGGGCTGCAACAGAAAATATATGTTTCCAATCCTATCTGCTCTGGTGGGATAAGCAGGTAATGGCAATCCCCCAATCCTGGGAAGATCTTCAAATTAAACAACTGTCATGCAAAAGGCGTCTCAGTTCACTAAAGTAGAGGGGGTATGGAAAGTATTTCAGAAGGTACCCTCTCTAGTTTTGCAGAGAGTAAAAAGAAAAGGATAATAAAGAGAGAGCTAATATTCGTTGTTGTGCTTCTTGTTTGAACTTTCTTGTAGGGTTAACATGGTCCCATGTCATATTGGCTTTAAAGGTAACAATCAACACCATGAATTGTATCTGGGAAGAGACTGAGAGACCACACAGCTTATGCCAACAGGGGTGCAATATGGTCAAATCTATAAATATCCAACACTGTGTGCTGCTGTATCCTGGAACAATTGTACTTTCCAGCAGCTCTCATTGAGAGGAGCTGTGAGTCTAGGAGGACCCCCAAATTGCAAAACAGCTCCATCCAGGGGAACCCGACCCTGGAGATACAAAAACCCAAGACTCCGTCTTATGAAAAAAAAAAAAAGAATGACATTATATTTATAATCAGGAAGAAAACAGATCACCTTGCCTACAATGCAACTGAAGTCCACATAATATTAATTAGACTTTACAGGTAACCTTTTAATAAAACAGTTATCCAAGCTCATGTCCCAAGATTGATGAAAAATAATCAGTCAATCAGAATAGACCTGGAAGGTACCAGTGAGGTTTTCTAGTCCAATCCTCTGCTCAAGCAGGAGATCCTATACCATTTCAGATAGGTGGTTGTCCAGTCTTTTCTTAAAAATCTCCAGTGATGAAGCACTTACAACTTCTGAAGGCAAACTGTTCCACTGGTTAATTGTCCTCACTGTTAGAAAGTTTCTCCTTAATTCCAAGTTGTTTCTTTCCTTGATTAGTTTCCATCCATTAGTTTCCAAAAGAAGAGAAGATAGGGGAGTTTTATGATCAGGGTCCATCTGAAATGGATAGAACTTGCAAGCAATAGATGATGCTTGTAGATGGAGACTAGAATACCAGAGTTGAAAATAATGAAGAAAATGTATTTAAACTGCATGGATTAGAAAACTAAAATGAAGCAGAAAAAAATGACTCATCAGTTTCTGCCAAAACATGACCAGATGGAGAACACAGAGAACACAAAGAAATCATGATATGAAGAGATCAGTTATAACTGCAGATGTGAACAGGAGATGACTGTGGAAAGATCACAACTGGTCATTTTTAAGTTACAAGTCAAGGCAAGTGGAAGAACTAAGCCAACTAGATTCCACAATGTTACCTTGACTATATATCCACCATTTTCAAGGAGAACATCAATTTATTTTTGAAGTCTTGAACCTCATAGACTACCAGAAGAACTATGAATGAAACCAAGGTTGCTACAATAAAAGTGGAAAGAAAATGTAAAAGATTAAGAAAAAGAAGACAGGAAACTGGATGTGAAAACATATGGTAGAAATTGGCAAGAAGAAAAACCAAACCAAAGCAAAGAAAAAGATTTCAGAAAGGAATTTATAGAATTTCAGAGGGCTGTTAGAAGACACAAGAGTGATATTAATATAACTGAAATTATCTATAATAGAAATGTGAACATCCAAGATAATATTCATTATTTACAAGAAGCTGTTAAAATTAAATCTTATTGAGTCATTACCAAGTTGGAATATTACAGTAATTGATGAAATACTGACAGAAATATTGGATGCAAAAGAAGAAGGACCTATGCCAGATTAAAAGAAATGCTTTGGTACAACTTGGTGTATTCCTTACTATATCTTACTAAGGAGAAAAAACATAGGCTTATTTTTTTTAAGTGAAAGCTTATCTTTTACCAGCAGCTGAAAACAGCAGGCAGTCTGAGAACAGTTTTCCTTGGGGTAAAATTTGTCACTTTCTATAAAAAGATGGCTCAATTTTAAAGACGTTTACTTTTTGGAATGTAGTATGTTAATTACATTGTAGATATTCTTTTCTAGTTATAGATATACAAATATTTTACAAACCAATATAATCCCATTTAGATGAGAATTATTTTGCAAATATCTTTGTTATTGTCCATCAAGTCACTCCTGACTTCAGGCAACTATGAGAACAATATCTTCAGAAGTGCCTTCTTCCTAGGACTAAGAGCGAGAGTGTGTGTGAGACTACAATAGGGTGACCAACCGTCCTCTTTTGCCTGGACATGTCCTCTTTTTACGTCCAGTCCGGGGTGTCCGGGTGGGTTTT
>JAEANM010004624.1:0-20551 GCA_017656035.1 Myanophis thanlyinensis
AGATATCAAAACACAAACAATCCAGAAGATTACAATAATGACCCAGAAGATTAGAATAACGACCCACAACAAAAGAACTTACAACGCCATCACACAGCCCATTATACCAACATTAACTCCATCAAGTAATCAAAAGGCTGCAGTGCAGCCAACCAGCCAAGCACACCACGCCCTCCCACCAGTATTTATACAGAGACAGCAGCTCTGGTCACACACTTCTTGCCCTGGCATGAAGCAGAATGCACCAGCCTGAAGATGGCAGGTGGGACCTCACCGAAACATTGCGAACAGATTCTCAAACTCACACGGGAAAAGACCCGAATAAACCTAGACCTCTGTGTGTGTGTGTGTGTATTCCTATATATATATTGTAGTGTGTTAGCCTCTATATATAGCAGAGGCTAACACACTGCAATTTTCTTAGCCTGTTATTTTTATATGATTGGCTATGATTGTTACATTATCTAATATTTTGGGACTGCTCTAGAATAGATGTTACATGAGGCAGTTACCGTACAGTCTCCATTTCATTGGATTGATAGACATAACTATACAGGTAATAGGAGTAAACTTTGTTTCTTGTCTAAATGAGAAGACATCAAATATTTGTATATATTCAAGTAAATATGTTTTTCTCTTTATCTTAGGAAGACGGCAAATGAAGATTAAAATAACATTCACATCATGTGTGAAAAGTTGAAGTTCATGAGTTGACATTTCAGTTATAGACTGAGGCTGAGAGATTTGAAGGCTCTATATAGCATTAGCCACAAATGGCTCTTCCATTAATCTGCTCAGAAAAATAATTTGCTATTGTCCTACCTTGTAAAATTCCTTAACGCCTGAGATGAGGTTGGTCCCCTCTGTTGACTTTCTGGAAAAACACTTAAGGTCTGGTTCTGTCAACCTGCTTGGGGATCCAAGAATGGGATATATCCTGGTGGTGACTCTCTCAGTCTTTTTACCTTTGTCTATTTTTGTATGGATTTTTATGTGTATTTTACCATTTTTTACTTGTAAATCACCAGAGTCACCTAGAAGTGAAATGTGTGCTGTATAAATGTGATTAACAAATAAATAAAATAAAAATTAAAACATATTTGCAAACTCTATATATGGTTGTAGAAGCAAAGAAAATATATGCACCCAGTTTATTTTAGGAATATAATTTAAAACTGGTACAATCTGATTAAAACAACCTTAGTTTTCTTCAGTTTGAAACCTTCAGGTTTATAAATTATTTAATATATTCAGTAAAGTTATAGCTCAACACAGTGAAAGTAGGTTGTTGGTATCCCTTTTCTCCAAAATATCATATATAACTACAATATTAAACATATAACTGCTATTTTGCAGAACAAAGCTCTTTGTTGAAAAAAGTTGCTTTTCATTTTGGGTTTTTTTGTGTGTGTTTTGTTTTAGATAGCATGTTTTTAATTAATAGAAGTAATTCTGAGTAAAGATTAAACTATACATTCAAGGAGTCATAGTCCCAATTTACCTGGATATGATGGCTTGGAGTCTCATTAGTAACAGTTCAACCTGACAATTAATAGGATAAACTTGATATCACTGTTTCTTAGTATTGATGGTCTGTACTATGTGAAAGGGACATTTCTAATTGGGTTTTACAGGATATTGATATTGCCTGATCAATCATACTCATAACACAGTAGAAATGGAATTCTTTAACCTCACTTCCAGTCTCTGCTGCATCATTGCTTGCACTCTGTAATCCATCCTGTCAACCACTCTATGACTAATACCAAGGGCTTAGACTTTCTTGTATTACTTTTCCAGAGGTATGATCTTTTGAGCTTCAACACTGCTCAGAGTGCAGTATCCCTTTTGATTATGCATCAAAATGATTGTATCCATATCCACACAACCAATTTTTGGGAAATGTAAGTATTCTGATATACTTGGAATTCTTTAAACACGTATGCAGAATGTTTTGTGCCTGTTTACCCAACCTTGGAAGACAAGATTTACTTAACAGACTAAGCTAGCAAATTTGCCTTGCTGCTAGAAATTGTGATGGAAAATATTCATACCCATAATACAATAATAAAACTTATATTGGAGGAAGCGCAGGATCCTCACTATATATTTATAGTGTCTGGAGTCATTTTGCATTGTTAGGCCAATGTTTCAAGAATGAAGTCAGACTTTATATCGGATCAGTTATGACTGGGTAATGCTAAGGTACAGATAGGAAACTGACTTATTTAAATATTTTTGTGTATAAAAGCTATCACATTTCTAAGGACTTACTGGAACATTGTTTTCAAAGAGTGTTCCCACATCATGTGTAAACAAATCACACCATTTCAAAAAAAGTATACAGGAGCAGTCTTCAGTATATTTAAGAGAGAAAGCAAAAAGTGTACACGTGTTAAAGCTCTTAACCTTATCACTAATTTTTATAGTTAAATAAGACTTTCCAAATCTGACCTGCCAAGGCTTTGGTTTAAAAGGATCAATAAAAAGAAAGACACCTTTCAGTTGAGCTCAGCACCTGATGATTTCATGGACATAGCCATATTATACAAATCACTTCAAGGCTATTGGTCAGTAGCCCTGGAGTTTTCCTGATAGCCTATCATCTTTTCAAGAGTAGCCCATATTTCTTTTTCTGAAGAATCTTATTATTTTCTCACTTCAACTTCCAGGTTGAAATAATACTGTCCTATTACAGTGATATAACAAAAAATATATTTCTTTTTTTCATTTTGTATAGTATATACAGTAATTTCATATTGTTTTTATTCACATATATGTTGCTTTCCTTCCACATACTTTGTTAAATATGCTAGAACAAAACCATTAAAGTGCCAAAGGCTCCCATTGTCTATTAGCAAAGTTAATCTGAACTTCTAATGGGCTATTCCTGTTTCTTTTACTTAAACCCACATTGTCATCTTCTCTAAGCTTAGGTCAACTGTGAAAAATGTGTGCACAAAGGGCTCTTTTTTTGGGGGGGTGGCAGAGGCCATTTTATGTTCCTGAGACTTTATTTTAGCTCTGTCCCTACCCTCCTAATTATATCTGTACCGGAAAATCCAGCTAAAAGAAGGAAAGAAAAAAAGGGGGGGGGGGTTGAATGAAAGAAAAAGGAGGGAAAAGCTACTCGGCCCAAAACTCTGAAACATCCCCCATCTGCACGACACATTTAAATTCACAAGTAGGTAAGAGTCATCTCATTTGATGGCTCTGAACTGGCTTCTCAGGGGGGACAAGTGGGACGGAAGAAGTTTGTCAGAGAAGAAAAAAGACCCTCGTTGAGCCAAGGAAGAATGATTAAGAGAAAGTTTCGTTGCCTGCCACCCACATAAAGTCGATAACACTCTAACGGGCAGGCGGCAAGAAACCCACGGTATATAAGCCAGGTCTATGGCTGTTGCCGCTCGCTGGCTCCCAAGGAGGCTGACAAATCGTTAGTGGGAGAAAGAAGATTCCTGAACCAAGAGGCAACGTGGGCAGGTAACACTTTGTTTTGTCTTTCCATGCCCTGTATAAGAGAAGGGTTAGACATATTTGCGAATGCTAGGTAAGCCTTTAACTGGGTTCAAGCGGTGTGTGTTTGTGTGTGGAATTTGTTTCATCTTCATTTTGGCTACTTTCCCGGGAGAATTCCGTCTGTTCCCAGAGAATGCACACCTGTCCGTCTTTTCCAATACTGGGACTCAGGGAGATTTCCCCGTCTTCTTTCGTACTTTAAAAGTAGATAAAACTCTTTGGGAGAAATTCGGAGTTAACTGAATGAATTTTCAGCTCCCTTTTGTCCGGAACGGAAGGCTATTAACTTACTTAAGGCTGTTAAAGACTGAATCAGTGAGCTTCATAGCGCATAAGAAAACAGAAATGGTTTTTATGTGAGTTCCCACAGCATTGAACAAGAACAGATCGTACTGGGTAGCTGTGAAATTATCGGGGGAAACATCGATAATATTGTTATTTTATTAACTGATCTGCAAAACAGAATGGAAAGCAAATGGTTTTCAGGTCCTGAAGTATATCTGAAGTGGCAGTTTGTCAGTGCGGAAGAGAATCCTACCGTAATAGTGAGAAACAAGACCTCAGTCCCTCCAATTATTTCAGCCGCGCTGTATTATCTAATCTACCGCGTGTTCCCGAGGGAATCTATTAGTCAAATCCTCCTGGCCATCCTTTGGTCTCATGAGGAAGAGGAACTGTGGATCATTCTCCGTCTCATTAGCCGAGCTTCGCGGGAAAATAAAACTTTCGAGCGCCTAAAAGTTTCAGGGACTCTTTGGAAAATAGCAGGCAGCCATTCACCACCCCCTCCCCTGGGGTACTTTCCCGCCACATCCCTTAGGTTGGACTACGCGACGCCTCGCTAGCCATCCTTTTCTCCCCACAATCTTGGATAGAAGTTATATAGCCGTTTGAGGTTGAAAAGCAAAACCGCCGCGGCGGTCCGGTGGGCGGGGTCGTCCCGGTGGGACCGCTCAGTCAAAGAAGTGCCTCCCTTCCCAATCGCCTGCGCGGTGGCTCCCAGGAAACTGACTCTAAGAAAGCACCAGCCCGACTGGCGATTCGCGAGCCCCCCTTCCGTCCCGTCCCGTTCCCCCCTCCCTCCTCCCCCCAAAGGGACTATTTCTTCGGCCGGGTCCGGCCGAAGCGAACACTTGTAGTTGCGGGAGTGACAGCGGTCTTACCGACCACTTGGGTGCGCGCCCTAGCAGAGTCACGTGTCCGGGGACAGCCAAAGCACGAGGCGCTGCTACAACTGATCTCGTGCTGCCCCGTGGCCGTGGGTGACCTCTTCAGATCGCCCCCAGGGCCGGCGCGCCCTGACCCCCCCCCCGCCCCCCTCGCTCGCACCATGAGGAAAACTCTCCGGATGGGCAGGGAGAGAAGCTAACCGCTAGGTTGTTGCTTCTTTTCTCCTCCCAGGCGACCGAGAGATGCCCGGGGCTACGAAATGCCGCCGTCGCCGCCACGTGCTGTCTGCCCTGGTCTTCTTTCTAGTCTTCACTTCAGCGCGGACGTCCCGCTTGGAAAGCGGTAGCGACGCCGCTTTGCAAAGCCAAGCTAAAAGTCTCCAAGGGCTCGCGGGGGACCGGAAAACGCTGCTCGACTTGCTGCTCAAAGGTCTGGTGGACAGCGGCAGCTTCCAGGCAGCTTCTCGCCCCTTCAGGGCGGAACGGGTCATCGCTCGGCGCTTCGCCAATGGTGGCGCCCATTATTCCTCGGCAGCTCTGGATCGCGAAGCCAAAGTCAGCTCTTCCTCGACCTCCAGGGAACGAGCGCCCAGGTTCTTAGCCTCTTCCAGACATTCAGGTAAGAAACTCGAAAGTCCGCGTCCTTCCTCTCTCCCCCACCCCCTTCCTTTTGGTCCTTTCTTTTGTGGCCCATTTGGAGAGTCTGATGCTGGTGCGAAAAGCGAGGACCAGCTCCTTACACCAAAATGTCTTTAGAGTTTGCGCTACTTAAAAGATCCCGCTTTGTTTTAACGCCCGAAGACTGGGCTTGGGGGTGCGGAGCTACGAGTCCCATGCCAAACTGCAAAGCTTTTTAGTGATGGATCACTGATCCTGTTGGCTAGAATTGATGGGAGTGAGTATGAAGACTTGAAAAGCCGCAGATAACCCGCACATGGGTTTTAGGTGGCTTTGGGATTGAGCTGGTCTTAAATCTTACCCCATTAAATCATTGAAAGGATATTCTACTCAATTATTTATTTAGCCTCCAGGAAACTGTAAAAACTGTAGGCATTTCGGTGACAGTTGGAAGCATTTTCCGAAGTTCAGGATGCAGTTTTGCATTGGAAAGGAGTTCTTTTGAAATTAGTCTTATTTCTTAGGTACTTTCCAACTGCTGAACAGGAGTACCTTGGATGGAAAAGATGCTACCGTCTTTCCAAACTGCATCTCTGTACCTAGCAGAACTTTTAATAGTTTTATAAATAACAAATTAATCTGTTACTTTAAGGCACTGAGGCCTTGCTTCTGTACATGTGCCACACAGTCAGTATGATGCCCTGGAAATGAAGCTGATGTTTCTGACTGCTCTGAGCAGCCTACGTTTTGTTGTATCTTTTTTTTTTTTAGTTTATTGTCATTGCACCTCGTACAACAAAATTAAATGCCATCTTCAGTGTACATTATAACCACAAAATAAACCACAGACACACATCCTTCACATTTTATACAATTGAAAGCTCCTCATTAATTAATATTGCTCTATACAGTAGAATTCAATATAGTTACTGTTCTGGGATAGAAGCTGTTTTTTTAGCCTATTTGTCCTTGTTTTTATTATCCTGTACCATCTGCCAGATGGTAATAGTTCGAAAAAAAGGGTGCCCGGGATGAGATGGATCTTTAAGCATGTTTTGAACTTTCTTCAGGCAGTGGGATCTATAAAGCTCTTCCAAAGAGGGGAAAGAGCAACAAATCTTCTGGGGAATGATGCTAACCTTCTGGAGCGCTGTCCTGTGGCAAACCGTACACAAGTGCAGTAATTTAAAATACTCTCTGTAGTGCAGTGGTAGAAGATCACCAACAGTTTTTCATTCAGTTGTTTTTTCCTGAGAAGTCTCAAGTAATATAATCTCTGTTGGGCCTCTTTGGCCAGTGGTGCAATGTGAGCACCCTAGGTTAGATCCTCTTTTATGATAACAACCAGAAACTTAAAACTGGCCACTTGTTCCATTCGGTCTCCATTGATAAGCAAGGGCTGGATGTCTGATCTATTCCTTCTATAGCCCACTATAAGTTCCTTGGTCTTATTGGTATTAAGGACCAAGTTATCAACACCATACCACGAAAGCACCATATCAGAAAGTATCTCATATCAAGAATAGCAGTTCATACCATCTCCCCAATGCCCTTAATCTAAAAAAGATTTTTGATCACAGTAGGTCTCCAAATGACTCAACTCAAGCGTCCAACAATATTATTAACAATATACAAAGTAAAATAATTAGTAGAATTCTGGCAGATTCCTCAGATGTGGCAGATATCTGATGGAACCGAAAACAAAAAAATTGCAGGGAGCTATGGTTGTTGACATTTTTGGTTGTATAGTTATTATATTTTAATTTTTTTATATTGTATTTATTTTTATTTTTTGTTGGATGATAGGAACATGTTTATTCCAAGCATGTTTTAAACTCAGTTACTGTTGATTGGCACATTACTTCCACTGGAAGGTAGTTCCAAGCTTCCACTACTCTTTTCTGTGAAGTAATACTTTCCAACATTACTTTTGAAATTCTCTCCTATCAGTTTGAGATTATGTTCCTGTCTCCTTGATTTTTACTTAATGTTGAAATTACTGCCTTCTAGAATCTCATTTATACCTTTAATATATTTAATGGTTTCAGTCATGCCCCCCTTTCCTTTCTGTCCTCCCTAGTTCACTTCACAGAAGGTTGATTGTGTTTCTTGGAGTGAGGCAGCATTTTCAGTCTTAATTACAAGGAAATAGCAGTTCACATGCTTCCTAGGTTTAATTCATTCATATCTGGCCTTTATATCTTCCTGGCTAATGCAAGAATTATTTAAGGTTGACTCAGCCTTTCATCCTTCTGGGTGTAAATGAGGATCCAGATTGTAGGGGGCAATATGCTAACTCTGTAAACCACTAACAGAGGGCTGTAAGCACTATGAAGTGGTATATAAGTCTAAGCATTATTGCTATTTGTGTGTAACATTATGTACAAGTCATTGCTATTAAAGCAAATGTGTCTGGGAATTATACCTATGTTTTCCTGAAAATAAGATCAGGTCTTATATTTTTGGGGCCACCAAAAAAAAGAATCAGGTCTTATTTTGGGGAGATCTTATTTCCACCCTTCATTTTTTTCCTGTACGGAGGAGGAGGATGGAGGTGATCTGGCCCTCCCATCTCCTTGCCAAACGCAAAAGAGCTGATCTGGGCTCGCTTTAGGAGTTGCCTTGCTTAATGTGAAAGAACTGATCTGGGCTCGCTTTAGGGGCCTCCTTGCCTGCAGAACAGCTGTTTTGCATTAGGCAAGGAGGCTCCTAAAGTGAGTTTATATCAGGCAACTGTAAGAGGAGCAGAATAAACCATAAATTTATGCATGTTATAGAGGCCTTCAGGAAAGGCTTTTAGGAAAGGCCTCTGTAGCTTATAACAGGTTTCTGGATCAATCTGGAGCTCTGTTATTGACTACAGAGGCCTTCAGGAAAGCCTTGCTGCCTGCAGAAGAGATGATGGGGTCTGGCTACAACTATCTGAAGGTAAGTTGTAGAGCAGCTCCACCACTACCCATCCCCACCCTAGCTTAATTTTTATCTGTGCATCCTGGAGTGGGTGAGGTCTTAATTAGGGGTTATTTGGGGGGTAGGGCTTATATTGGGCACATGTGTAAAAATCAAGTTAGTTAGGCTAGTTTCTGAATAGGTCGTTCGTTAGTTAGACTTAGTTTACTTAGTTACTTAGACTTAGTTTCTGAATAGGTCGTATTTTTGCAAAACAGTGTAGAAGTAAACAGGTTGATGGGGAAACTATTACAATGATCCAGCCTCAGAAACTAATGGATCAGGATGGATTTTACAAGATCTGGCTGAATGACTGGTAATCTGGATTCTCTGAAGAATGAGATTTATTGTTACTCTTAAAATCATATTTAAACTCTATTCATGACAGATGGGGTAAAAGGATATCATGGTTGATGATACTGAATGCCAACAAAAGGCACAAAAGGACCATAAAAGGTACTCTACCCCATCTAGTTTGTGCAAAAGTAATCAATCACAGCAAGCAGTGGCATTTCCAGTTCTTGCCTGAACATATTAACCTGCATAAAAGAGGTCTAGATAGTGACTTTCTTCAGGACACAATTCAAGTATCACCTAATACCTTCCTGACAACATTTCTCAAGAATAATATGAAATGTATTACCATGGAATGGATTAAATACTGATAAATGATCTTAACTTACAAAAAAGTCATTTTCCATATTTATTTATTGGATCTATATATTGGTGTATTCAGTTGACCTATACTAAACACAATGATACAAAAGTGTAAATCTGTAGAACACCAATATAAAAATGACAATAAATAAAAGAATGAAATAATAAAAGAAACATAAGAAATTAAATCTGCAAAATCATGAAAATGTCTGGAATAATCCATTTCCTAAAGGTCAGTCAGTAAGGAAGAAATTGAATGTGATCTCCAAATAAAAGGCTATTCCAAAACAAAGAAGCAATATTGACTAATCTCATCAGTTCTCCCACCCCTCTTTTTCAGAAGTGTGGAACTATTGGAAATGTTCCTTATAAGATCTTATAGATTGAGAAAAAGCCTGTAGATGTCTGGGAGCCAAACTTGATGCATAACAGAAACTGTTAGATTTCTTTGGACGAGATAAATAGATATTCAAGAAAATATCATTTATCCCCCTATCCAGGATGCTCAGTTCCCATGTTATCTCCAATCTACAGTGTTCCCCCCCCCCCCCGTCTCTTCCTTTCCCACCCCATTCCATCAATATTTACAGACATATATTTTCCTCTATTCTTTCCATCCCTCCTTGCTGGGTAACATTCTTTTTTCTCTCTTTCTTATAACTTTTAAAATACTTTGTTTCTATACTGAAACTGAAATCAGATTATTTGCTTCCTGATAATGTTTTTAGGTTATCCTTAAAGAAAAAAAGAAACTTTACTCATAAATCGTAGAAAGGCTTTCTTGAGTCTTTTAGCTTAATGAATGGCTTTCGTGTATTTAGGAGTATGCAATGGAATGGAGGTCTCAGTAAAATATACATGTCCTCCATTGCTAATTCTTTGGAATTATTTCCTAGCAAAAACTTTTCCTCAGGTCCACTATCTACATGGCACTTACTTATAACTGAATTACATCCAGGGACCATGATTAATTATAATTATTTTCTTTAGCGGTACTATAAAAATGGTTGAGTACCTTGGACAGCAAGAAGATGAAATAAAGCCAGAAAACTCATTGGAAACTCTGACAGTGAACCTAAAAGTGACATATTTGGAAACATAATGCAGAAATAAGAATTCCTGGATAATTTTCTGATTAAAAAAATAGAAGGCAATAGGAAAAAAAATTATGGTAGAAATCAAGATGGCTGGAAGTTTACAGAAATGCCAAGCAGTTACTTACAGTCTTGGTGAATTATTGTGCATTGGATCATAGAAATTAGTATGCAAAAACAACAATAACAATGGCTTCTACTTCTACTATTATTAATTACTAACTCTATTTGTATAATATTGCATGAAGTGTTATAAAACTTCTATATGAATTTCATTGCAAAGCAACAGCAGTAGCACCAAAATGATATATTTGTAGTACAAAGTTATTTGTAGTTATACAAGTTATACAATTATATTTGAATTGTAAGAATTTTAAAGCAGTTGAGGCTATTAAGTACTGAAAACCAGATTGGAAGATTCGGGGAAGACTTTTAGCTATAGAATTCACAGGATAACTTTGGGGAAATTGTTCCTTTTCAGAACAACTTTCCTCACAGGGCTTTTGTAAAGGTAATATGAAGGATGGTCCATTGTAAACCATTGAGCTCCTGCAGAAATGTGTATGTGTGTGTTTGAAGGACATAAGTTAATCTTGGAATGTTAACAACTAAACTGAGAATACAGATTCACCACAGGCAGAATCTAAGTAGCCCTGTTTTGTGATACTGCATATTGGACATTTTCTTCAAAAGAAAATCTTTGCTAACCGCAAGCAAATTTGTGTGAAAGAGATCTTTATGTCTACAGCTGTAGTTTATATGTTGAGGCTTCTTCACAAGCAAAAAACTGTAATAGCTTTTGATCATAGCATTCTTCATTGTGGTATAGATTAATATAAAGTGTGCAAACATTCTTTTTAAAAGCAACGAAATCTAGTCTATCTATATAAATGGAAGCTGTTTTATTTGAAATTCTCTTGATTTTTAAATATATAAATGACTGAAACATTAAAGAGATTTCTTTCACTAACCAGTCCTAAAATGCTGGTTAATTATAACCCCAATAAAATTAAATCAATCACTGACATCGTTGAATACAAGGAATATATTTTCATATAAATGATAATAAAATGTTTACCCAATATATAGGGAAATATGTGCTGCCCAGGGAGATGATTTGTGATTTTGGCTGAAAATTGAGGTAGCTGAACATTTGATCCTTGGTCATCAGTTTCAATATGTTTGCATTAGAATAATGCAATTGATAATTTCTATCTGAGATATATATTATAAAGGGCAGTGCCTGTTTCCAGATTTTAAGGCCTGTTAATCTGGTTAATTTAAGGGTAGACATATAGTAGCTCCCCTCCTTCAAAAAAACAAAACTACAATTATCAGGCAATTAACAATGCATCACCAGAATGCAGAAGTTGGAGAGATGATAGGGAGGGAAGGACAAGAAATTACACAGCACAAAGACTGAAGGAAATATAAGAAAGAAACTTAAATTAACTCCACACTGATTTTGATCAGTGTAAGATGGGTTAGGCAGAAAATCGAACAGGCTTTCAATAATCTGTTATTGTACCTTACAATAATAAGGTCACATTCCTGGAATCCCTAACAGTGTCTGTTTCTTGATCTGGTTTACTTGGAAGGACTCTGAAGATGAGAGCTACTATATATCAGAAATTCAACCATACTGGACAAGTGTCATCAGAGGATCCAGAAGAAGAATGTGTCTTCCATTACCAATATGGTGAGATGTACTTTACAGAAATCTCTATTGGATTGGTCGCAATCCAGGTAAACAAGAACTGCACTAGGCTTGGAATTCCTGGACATTTGGTGACAAATGGCCTAAGAGACTCAAGGATGTTGATTGAGCAACCAGTGCCAGTAGCTACAGGACTACTGGAAGAGAAGTTACTCACCTGTTGCAAATATAGCAAGATTGAAAAGAAAGAAATAATGACATGTTATTACTTATCAAGGCCAACAAGAAAAGAATATCTGAAAACAATGCATCAATTCTGGAAAGAATATCATCCAGAATAACCGAACAGAGGGAAGCAAATCAATGTTAATACAAAATAACAGAAGCAGAATTGGAAAAAGCAACCCTACAAAGGTTTATTCAAGGCAAAGAAGTCAAAGCCTTGCCAAAGTAGCTTTTTTGGCTACTGTAGATTGTAGACTCAAATCAGCAAAAGAGCTCAGTATATATATTTTTCATTCCCAAAGTAGACAGCCTCTCCCCTGCCTTCCCCTCAGAAAGAACAAAATCCACCAACTAAAAAAATTATTGAAGCAAAGAATAATCAGGTATCTATCAGAACATACAAATCAATAAATTAAGCTTGCCTGCATATAGCTGATTGCCTGTTCCCCCCCCCCCAAAAAAAACAGCTAGCATAAGTATTAACAGATGCCAATCCTGTAATATCAAATATAAGCACCAGCTCACTATAAGTTACACATCAATTAATGTACAGCATGACTTCAGTTTAACTGAATACCTTGGATGCAAAATCAACAATGAAGGGGGAAAAAGCTGAACTGTGCACTAGAAAATCAGATTGGATGGTAATATCAGCATGCTAAGTTCAGATTCAAACAAACTAGAATAGATGAAAGAAAAGAAGCTGAAGAATAAAAGGACCAAAGAATACCTGATCAAAAAATATCACCTAGAAACAAGAAGGAAGCACTGAAAAATAATAAATAATAGCAATAGCCAAGAAAATCAACAGATATGAAATTTGAATTGCACAGTAGAAGTAAAATCTCCAATTCACTCATAAACAAAAATGTTTCTTGCAATCCATCAGTGGACAGGCTATAATCAAACCTTGAAAAAGCAGTGAAGACTTCTCATAATGGTTTTCAGATAAGGGAAGGAATGCTGGAGTAAAGACAAGGCACAGTTATGGGAAAACCTCCCAAAATACAACTTTGATAAAGGAAGTGGAGAAAAAAAGAAAAAAGCTGAAATGAAAAAAAAAAAGTAATAATAGCAGAATTAGTGGAGAAAAGGGCAAGAAAGATCAAGAATTGGTCAATCCCAAAATGAACTGCATGAATATTTGTTGTAACCTGTGACTGTTCTATGGTCACTCATTGCCAAGCAATTTAATAATATAGAAAATGAAACTGAAGACCAGTTAACATTCAATAAAATTTACCTAATAAATGAAATAATCAACAAAAGATGCAGCATTGGGCAACTATGGTTCAATTATCTGCTTAACCACAACTTTCAAATTGTTAACTGGTGTATCTGCATAGTTGAAAACAAACTCTTTCCATCTGAGCAGAAAGGAAACTGCTCAAAGAACAGAGGAAAATTAAAAAAAAATCAGCTCTTAAATGACATGATGGTTTTGGAAAATTGCAAGACAATGAAAACCAATTTGAATGTAGCTTGGATTTATTACAAGGAGGCATATGACTCCCTGGCACATAATTTGATAATCAAATGCCTAGAAGTAACAGGAATCAGTAGAAACATCAGAAGCTTTGTGCAATGATTGATGGCAGAATGGAAGTCATAGTTGCTGGTCAGTGATGACAGACTGGGGGAGGATAATATCAAAAGAGGAAACTTTCAAGGACACTTACTGTCACTACTATTATTTGTCATTGCACTGATTCCTCTGTCAACAACACTGAACAAGTCAGGACATAGCTGTTAAATATAAAAAACATCTTCCAGGCTACCACACCTCCTTTACATGTCTGTATACACTATATAGCCAAGATACTGCAATGACGTTTGAACTGGATAAATTTGCCACCCTCACCATCAACAGAAGAAAAATAGTGAAAACTGAAGGAGTCAAGATGTCCTATTGAAATAAGATCAAGAGTTGGATGAAGACGATCACTACAATATCTGGGATTCCTTCAAGCTGACAGTATTGAAGTCAAAAAGGTTAGAAATGAATATATCATGAAAGTGAAGATGATCTTAAATTCCAAACTCAGTGGTAGAAATAACATCAAGGTAATTAACCTTTAGAAATTTCAGTCATTAGGTACACAGGTGAAATAGTGCATTGGACTTAAGCAGAATTAAAGAACAGCCGATCATATTTAGTCATACTGTTTACTGTAATTGGATGAATTTGAGGATTTGGGACATATTTTTACCCTTTCCCATAAATACTTAACAAGTTATTATTTGCCTGTGAGCTATGTAGATTACTCAAAACACAGAAAAGGGGTAAACGAAATGTAAATACATGCAAGTAAATGTGACTAAACCTACAGTAGTTTATGCCAACAACATTCACGTAGAGTATCTGAATTTAAATAATTATAATCCATTATACCAAATTCTGTTAATAGTTACATTTCAGAGAATGCATATAAAGCATTAAACAATTCCATACAAACTTGTAAGTGAACTTTCAATCCCGTTATACTATTATAAAGTAATAATTTAAGTAATTTGTCCTTCCTGCTGTGTTTGTTTATGAAATTCATTCCAAACTAAACCATACCTTGCCATTAAATGTATTATGATATTAATACCATCTTCCACAAAATCAGTAGCAGCTGCTACTGACTGAGGCCTCCTTAATTGAAAAGAACTTGTACAAGAATTCTAAATCTGATACTTCAAAGCACTACATTCTTACCAGCTCCAGGAAAATAAAAAAAAATTGACAGAGTTCCACCACTTATCATACCCTTTCTTCTTCCTTCATTTCAAGTTCAATTTAGTTGATTTGGAATGTTCCAATACTCTTTTTTGTCCAGCAGACCTTGCAAGAGATAGCATGCAGAGGCTGCTAATACTTTTGTCATAGTTCCATTTCAACATACTTGATGTGGTTTTTCTTCAAAAATTCATTCTGTAATCTGACCTTTATATTTATTTTCTTTCCTTCTTCATTTATAACAGTGAATAAAAAAAGAGTTGGAAATTCGTGGTCCCATATCTCAAATAGGACATGAACCAGGCTGTGAGACTCTGCAGGAATATTAATGGATGGGGGAGGGGGACAGGAAAAATGGGCATATTTGTGCACTGCTATAACACACTTGTCCATTTTTCTTGAATATTTGCCCTCTCTTGTCGCACATATTTTTGCCCTATTCAATTATGTAAAGTACTTGGAGCTTTCCTGGACAAGTCTCTACCATTTTCTTGGAAAGGTTTTTTATTTCTCATTGTCTCCTTTCTAGGGCTTTGTCTGGCCTAAAGTCAAAATATCTGGCAGGACTAGAACTCATGATCTCCCAGTTTCTAGCATGATGCCTTAAGCACTACAACAAGCTGCCTCTCTTGATGTATATAAATCTTATAAAAAGGCCAGTCAATATGAAAAAGAACATTTTTTTTCATCTGAACCTGACAGAATAGAACTACTGAAAATACTCTGAGCTCGAAATATTTGTGACATCAAATAGCTATTTTGGAAGTTCTGTGTTTTAGGAGAATATACCAAGTATTTATTTTGAGCTTGAAACAAAGCATAGTGACTATTCAGAACATCTGAACAGTATTATTTCAAATATTTTCAGAAACTGCAAGAATCCTAACTGGATTTTTGACTGGGTTATTTGTAAAAAAAAAAAAAGGAGGGAAGAAGGAGGAGAAAGAGAAGAAGAAGAAGATTTTCTTTTGAGTGAACAGACTGACAGAAACTGTGCCTGGTGTCACTATCAATTTTGCAATTGATTCTGGACTATTAACCAATCTTCTATCTAGACAGAAGTATAAGAGTCAGGCAAGCTGAACAAAATATGGATTCTGACCTGCACTAGGAATTCTTTATGGAAGGAAATTGAACAGTTGTAAGGGCAGACAAGTTAGAGATAATAAAAAGAAATGATAGTTTATGTAGAGAAATAACAATGTGGAAAAACAACTGTGGAGGTGTAGGAGGAAAAGAGTATATAGAAAGAAAATTGTATGGAGAATAGTAGAAGCAAGGATAATAGAATGGTAGCACACACCAAAGACATTACTAATGTCTGAGGAGATAATTATGCAGATTATTCTTATATAGATGAAGATTCAATTTTTTTAATGAGAATTTTATCTCAATCATTCCTTCACATGGGAATGATCTTGGGATGGGGAAAACATGCTGCCTGTGGAACCATACCATAAGAGAGGACATAGCAAAATTCTATTAATGTATATTTATAAAAAGTAGAATTAGCTCATCTGGTCATTATCCTTTGAAAGCTAACATCAATCTTGTAAACTTCCTACAGTTTCTTTTACAGCCTGATACGTTAGGAAGATCTTTTGTGATTTTCTTTCTATGCCTGCTCTTATCTGATCATTCCCTAGGCAGCATCTCCTCCCCAGCTCTCACTTCCCAAGATGATACCCATGCATGCCATTACAGATTTATGTCCCTCTTGGTTAAAGTGCCTAAGAGACAAATTAGTTGAGTTGATGTGGTAGTGAATACATCTTAAGTGAGGAAACAGTTGCTCCTGCTTGAAAGAAGTAATGCACTTCACAATTTCAATTCTTCACAATTTCTTTGTGTCTTTGAATAACATTTAATTAGTTAATTAGTTTGTTAATTAGAAAAGGTACTACTACATTTCAGATTTTTTCCAACATAGATTAATACTGTTCTCTTCCTACAAAATTATTGGCTCCAGTAATATGGACAACTTCCATGCAGTCTCCAAGCTTTTATTTTAAAGGTAGGGTTGTGGAGAAGGCAGTTACATTGCAGATCCAGAACCAATTATTTGGACAATTTTGACAATTTTCAATCAGATTTTAGGTCAGGACATAGTCTTGAAATAGCCTTAATTGCACTTGTGGATGATCTTTAGTGGAAAGCTATGATGTTGTTGAGCCTCTGTCATCTATCTTTAGTGACTATTAAAATCAGGATAGGGAGGAATAGATACAGGTTCAGCCTTAGAAAGCCTGAGTGACTTTGGATTCAAGAGTTAGTCATGTAGAAGGATTTTCCATCTTTAATTTTTGATGGTTCACTTGCAGTGAGAAAAAATTGTTCACAATTTAGGGGATCTTCTAAACTTGTGAGTCTTGATGGAAGAGCATATGGTGATTATGACACGGATGGCTTTTGTCCAGATTATCTTCTGGCTAATTATGTCCTTTTCAGGACCAACAGATCTTGTCATTAGTCATTCCTTAATCATTTCCCATTTGGACTACTACATTACATTCTGCATTTGGCTGCCAGACCACTCAGAAATTATAGCGGGTCCAGAATGTCTTTGTACGAATAATTATGACTAATATGATCATGTGATAATTCTACTTCATTAACTACTCTAGTTACCAATTGGTCACCACTTTCAGTAAGGTGCTGGTTGTCATCTCTAAAGTCCTTCATGTATCAGGACCTGGATATCATGGGACTCTTTTTCCAATTATGTCTTTGTTTTATTTGGTTTGATTGCTTTGTTGAGCTTTGGTGTCCAAAGCTCAACTTCTACCTATTCTGTTTTGTTCTGTTAATGTTGAGTTCCAGAGTGCATTTCAAAATTTAGATGGATTGGCTTGTTTGAATTTTGTGTATGGACACCTTGGATATGATTTATATCTGAACAGTGAACATTCAGAAGAATGCAATTAACAGCATGTTCTGCTGGTTTGTAGAAACTAGCAATTATACATGTGCATGCATTGAGAAACATGTCGATGCTACTGGAAAATTGTCAGGTCATGATTATGATGATTGGTTACATAGCCAAATATTTAGACTGGATCTGGCATTTTTGTCCACCTATTAAGTCCTTCCCAAGCACCTGGGATAGACAGTGTTGATTTGATGGTGTTAAAGATATTGCAGGATTATTATTAGATTTTTATTCTGCCTTATTTATATTTGGTCAATTCGAGGTATTGAACATATCTAGAAGTTTTTTTTAACACAACAAGTGAGTTGACTGAAAGAGAATAACTGTCCCAAAGTCACCCAGCTGCTTTTCATGCCTAAGGGAAACCTATAACTCTCTGTCTCCTGGTCTCTAGGGCAGCAAACTTAATCACTACACCAATCAGCATGTTATTGCATCACTAGCATTCTCCATTTTAAATCTTAAAGAAATATATAGAAGTTACACATTTTGTGATAATCTTCATATACATGCATGTATGGGCGTCTACATTTTACTCTGTCTACATTTTACTACCAATAATTATATATAGGGAGACCCAAACTAGAAGTGATGTTATTTTTTCATATTTAATTTGCAAATTGTATAAATTACAACTGCTTCTTTGATAATTGAAAGTATAAGGTGAGAGGGGTTTAACCTTTTCTGAAATAACTATTTGCATAGGTATAAATCCAAAAGTTATTTTTTTCATAATCAAATAAGTTTCAGAAGAGGTTATTTTTTAGTCACATAATAGCAGTGAAGGTTTAAATTCACTCTTCAAGTCTTCTGAAATTTTTAGAGCAATCTCTTCCAGTCTAGAGGTTCTTAAATCATCAAGGTCATGAGTCCCCATCTCTCTAGTACTGTGACTTATGTTATCTATTTATATTAAAGAAGAAAATATTTTTTCTACTGTTTCTGTCTACATTTTACTGTTAATGATAATATATATGGAGAGCCAAACTAGAGGCAACACAGATGAATGGACCTAAAAAATGACTGTAAAATGACTGTGCACATGTATATGGAAATTTTTCTCATAAGAATTTAAGTTCCTTTAACAATTTAAAGGAAAGAAGATTATTTATTTAGATTAAGATTATTTATCAGAATAAAAATATGCTGCTGTATGTACATACCTCTTCTCAACTGATAACTTTGTAATTTCTTTTTCTCTTGTGATGGCAAAAATAAAAGATTGTATAAGGTTTTTTTCCCCCTATTTTAACTATTTAATATTGCCTTAAAGCATGATGAAAGATACAAGAAAAGTTAAGACTAGCTATAGTTTCTTACTATAGTTTTCATTTCTTTCAAAAGACAATGACTGTACAGAAAAGTGTAACATACTGACTCACAAGTTTCCATTGCAAATTCTTTGCACTTCCCAATGGAACAAATAACTTTCAGCTGTATCCAAATGTGTCTTTTTGTTCAATAAACCAGATGGCTGAGAAGAACCACAAATAAGAAGCAACTTTCCTGGGACTAATAATTAAACCATCTGTATAAAAAATAATGAGGGATTATATAACCAGTGTAAAATTCTGTGTTTTTATGTTGAGATTAGAATTTAATTAATTAATTAAATGCTCCATTTTTACAGAAGATGTTTTGTCATGGTTATGTATGGCTTTAATCTGATTATGTATGGCTTTAATCTATTTCGAAATAAACATACAACATATACAGCAGTGATTCTTAACCTGGGTGATATTACCCTCCCAGGGAGCGATTTTGTTTTTCAGGGGGCGATGGAATGAAAAGGGGCCATGCAGGGGTAAAGGGACAAAAAGGGGGCGATATGGGGGCAATGGAGTGAGAAGTTAAATTTCATTTGTAATTCAATCATTAAATGTTACTGTTTTTCTTTTCGGTCATTTCACTTTCTTGCAATTGAATTTTGTTTTCAGTGGTCATTACATTTAAGTGTCTTGAATAAATAAGATAATAGTGAAGTACATGTATCACGAAGTTTGGTACTAAAGTGATGGGTGGCACTAAAATTTTTCACACAGTTGAGATATGGGAAAAAAACTGGAAAGAAATAATTTGCATCGATATGTCCTGACGACAATTTTAAAGAAAACAAAAAAGTGTTTGCATAAATTGAAGAATTATTTCCTATGTTGTGATTGAGAGGTTATGTTGGGGGAAGGGGGCCGATGACAATTTCCTCATTGCCTCAAGGGGGTGATTTGTTCAAAAAGGTTAAGAACCATTGATATACAGTATATGGACATAATATGTATCCAGTTGTTGGTCACCAATCTTTTCCCATTAAGTGCTGTATGCTGCTTCCCAAATAATTAAATGAACACATCTATGAATCTGGATTTATTTTGTTCCACATTAAAACTTACACATCATTGCTGTGAGAGAGATCTTATCTTCTTGCCCTTAGCAACTACTTTGTTCCTAACTGGGAAGTTAGAAAATATATTTATACATACATTTCTTTGTTGAAAAATTCAAAAAATCAATTTATCTAATATCAAAACATAGTATTGTTTATAGAACACCACAGGAATGTGCACACAGAGAAAGAGAACATCACATAAGAAGGGAAGGGAGGGAGAAGAAATAATTGAATTATTATTGATATAAAAAAGTATCAGAAAAAAGGATGTCTCTGATTCTACCAATGTTGGCCGGAAACAGATCATTCTTGGTCTGCATACAAGAATTCAAGGGAATTCTTATAATGAATAGGACCCTAAGGCAATATGTCCGGTTTTATCAATAGATGGTGGGGTAGAGGAAGAGGAAATACTGAAAGGCATATAAATTGGTCTGAATGGAATTAAGATATCCTGCAAACCTCAGTCTGGCTGAATGTCACATCTAAATTAATTTTTATGAAAAACTTTTGAGAATTATATTGCTTCTCTTATTGGATAAAATGACTGCTTCAAAGATTACAACACATCATATATGACTTTGGTTAGACGATTACAATGCATATATTATTTATTTGTTTTTTTAGTT